>JAJOZX010000093.1:2095000-2196420 GCA_023014485.1 Bathynomus jamesi | reverse complement strand
CACACTAGTGATGTAGGTCACATCCGCATCCGCATCCGCATCCGCGCAACATCCGCACATTTTCTCGCATCCGCATCCGCGGAACATCCGCACAGTTTCTCGCATCCGCATCCGCGTCCGCATCCGCACTTTGGACTGCGGATGTCGTGCGGATGTGGACCGTTGAGATAAAACGTCATTAATAAGCGGAAATTATCAAATTCTACTATATTAATAGAACTAGTTCATTGTGCGCAAAAGTGATGCAAGCGACAAGACGAGGCTGTTCTTGTATGAAGTTACTCTCTTGCAACCTACTTAGATCCACGTTACAAAGCTAAGTATTTTCACCTAGTACATTAGAACGAGTTAAATCATCACTTGGCAAAGCAGTTGAAGAGCTTCAATCTCTTGAATCTGTCTCTTAGCCACCCACCAAAGAAATAAAAGTTCAGTGACCAGAACCAACACCTCAACAAGCAAATCTATCACAGAATCTGCTCTCAGTTTCTTGAGTCAAGCAGCAATGACGAGACTACGCGATGTCAAAGATGTAGTAAAAATGATCGAGAGCTACACCAAGAAAAACGCCTGGCTGCATGTGACAATCCTATTAGTTGGTGGAAAAATACGCAGAATATCTATCCATACTTGAGTAAACTTGCAAGGAAACATTTAGCCTGTCCTCCAACAAACGTACCAAGCGAGAGATTATTTAGCAGTGCTGGATTAATATATGATGAAAAGAGAAACAGACTGGCAGCAGAAAAGGCTCTCACTAGTATTTTTGTATTATTTTTGTGTGGCACATTGTTTTTATTTTACGTTACTGCGTTTTTGTTTGTTTGAATAAAATTCTTTCATGTTATGTTAAGCTGTTGTTTCATTTCCAGGGAAGATTTGCATGACCGTATTCAACATTCCAAGACTTAAGAATTGAATTTTCCTGGTGGGGGGGCGTTGAGAGGTCTAATAATTGGTAAAGGGGCGTTGGTATAGAAAAGGTTGAGAACCACTGCTGTAGAAGAAGAGGAGTCTTAACATACAGTACACACACACACACACACACATATATATATATATATATATATATATATATATATATATATATATATATATATATTAGACTGGTCCAAGCTTATAGGGGGGCAATTTTGAAATGCAAATTTTACATTGTCTACAAGCCATTAACCAAGTTTGAGTGAAATCAGACGATATTTAATAGTGCCGCCTGGATGCCAAAATTTGTGTTGCAAATTAAGATCGACGAAAATTCAGGCATTTGTAATAGGCATATTTTTATAGGTTAAAATGCATATAAAATTTTACACAACAACTTTCCACACCACCCAGGAGGTAATTGTTCGGCGCGTTTTTTACTTTACTTTGAACGAAGTCCCTCAATCATGGTCAATTTCTTTGCATCAGGGAACTGTTGTTGGTGTCTCTCCACAACTTGTAAGAGGTAATGAACCTGATCTTCGTTCTTTGTTAGATGATTGCTAAAGTTTTGAATCAGTGTTACAACCCTCTCCGCGTTGTCATTTACGACATTCATTGTCTTAACGTAATTACTAGTGATCTGGTAGGCGTCTCTGCTACTCCATTCCGCTGGATCGACTTCAAGAAAAGCTGACGGTAGTGATAGTCTATCAAAGAACTGGCGAGTAACGCTAGTGACGAAACTGGCTAGAGTTTTTTCATGCAGACTGGGTAGTGTGTGATCCAGGGTTATTCACTTGGGTGGTTTTACAGAACCCTTGGCATTTAATGCCTGAACCACTTCTCGCTTCACTTCCTGTGACGCGCCATCATCAAAAAAAGGAAGTGCAATGAGCTCCTCACTTAAATACCATAGATGACGGCAGAGAGCTTTAGATGCAGCTACTGAGATTTCTTTATCCTCATAGATTTTTAGTTGTTTGAGAAGTGCCAAATCATTTCTAGGAGCGGAACAGGCGAGAGGAGCCCCAAACAGGCAAGTGTGTAGTGGCGTATGGCATACACTGCAAAACGTTTCATCCCAGTTTGCTCGTATGCAGTCACTTTAAATTGCGAGCTAAAAACTATCTTAATGGCATATATAACTCGCGCCATCCATCTTGCACGGTGCAGAGCTCCTGGTTGCTGAAATTTTACGCCACGGGGTGGAACATCGCCCATGTAAATCACTGTCAACTCAAGAAGCTCCCTATAATCTGTTCGTGGTTGGATTTTGTCGAGATGATGTTTGCAGATGGTGACAATCTCTTCTTTCTCTGGTATATCGACATCTACGATATTGAAACGCTCCTTATCTATCGCCGCCCAGGACTTCTTGAAGCGCTGGAATAATATAATATCGGGTCCAGTGGCGGTACCGTAACACTTATCGAAGACGGAAGATATTACAATTTCATTGATATGGTGGCGGCAAGGTAGTCCTAATACTTGTCTTTCAAGTTTGTTTTCAAGGATTGTACAAGCTCCATTCTTGATACCAGTGTTACTAGCAGTTGTATCGAAACACATGGCCTGCACACGACCGCGCAAATCCCAATCATCTAAGCATTCTCTTACAGCTGTTGTAATTTGTCCACCTGTTCCGGAAACTAGCCTAGGCACTGCCAGAAGCTTAGACATTCTTCTCCCAGAAACAATAACAGGTAGTCTTTCTGTAGTATCATTTCCTGTGAGATGTGGCACTAATTTACCATCCCAATGAACAGTAAGAGGAATATCAACATTAAAGGAGTGCTTAATATCGTCAGCAATCTCTCTCCGAATTTCAATCCTTCTTCTACGTATTGTACTTCTACTGAGAAGATATCGTCAACATCATGTTCAAGAGAAGTAGCATCATCTGACAGTACGACAACAACATTGCGATCACTCATTTTTGTTTGGTCCAATGCCATAGACAAGTCAGGTGATACGATGTGTTTACCTCTACTGGACCGTCTCTGTTTATGCAAAGATTGAGGGATATATGACGTACTCGGTTCTTCTTCGCTGCTGCTGCTGCTGCTACTACAAGCAACAGCTACGCCCATTTTCTTTCGGTTTGCCTCTGCTTCTGCCAACCTTTCATTTGCTTCTTCTCTCTGACGTTACCAGAAATCTTGAAGTGCTAGCTTTTCGTCCACATTGCCCATGTAGCCTCTCCTTCCTTTCTCTCGCTGGGCATGTAGGAATGATTTATCTTCATCTATTGACATCATCTGCAAAGCATTTGCATGGGCAATATCGAAAAGATCTGAACATTTTTGATTTTGATTTCTGAAGTGCTCTGAAACTATCGTACATTTTCTGAATCTTTGGCAGTGCATTGTATTCAGCTGTAGTAGGTATTCTTGCCATTTCCCAAAATTTTAGGACCTCACAAAACACATCTCCATTGGAAGGAAGTTTCCTTCCGCCAATCGAATCAATTAGCTGACCAAGTAGCCATATTTCTGTTCTATTTCTTTTCAATGATGAGCTCGACATAAAAAACAATTATCTAACAGTAATCTTAGATGAATGAAAGAGTGGTAACCACACAATGAAGGACACAATGGCACAACACCAGCGCTTGCTGTCTAAGATCAAACTGAGTCAGGTCTACCGCGTGATAACACGCTCACCCCCAACTCCACCCCCAACCCACCCCCAACACCTACACGATGGATCAGTATGACTGTATTACTGAAATGATTAGGCCTTAGTCTCCAGAATAGCGTGGGAAAGTAATGAAACTGCATTTGTAGGCAACCTGCGACCTCAAGCGTAAATTGAGTTCATTACTAATTATGACAATAATTTTGGGTGGGGTGGAGGCACCCCTCATAATATTTCAAATAAGCTCAAATTTCTATGGTGGCCTTTTCTTAACAGTGTTAACAATATTAAAGGGTAAGACATTATAATTTCCAAAAAAAATTTTTTTGGACCAGTCTAATATATATATATATATATATTGTATAAGAACCGAAAGGGGGGGAAGAGATAAAGAAAGAAAGGTTTGGATATTAATGATAGCTATAAATGTAATTTTTATTATGGGATTACCTAGAGACAGAAAACTGTCGAGTAACAAATTAGAGTAACAATTCGAGTAACAAGTCAGAGTAACAAACCCAGTAACAAATGAAGCAAAAATGTAGAGTAACAAATCGAGAAAAAAAGAATGGACAAAATTCCCCTTAGAACAGCCGTGGAAAGTTCCCATGGTAGAATGAGCACAAAATAAATTCTGCTTAGAACGATTTAATATATATATATATATATATATGCATATAACTGCAATGACCGCGCAGTATATAAATGAATAGAAACGACATAAGTGTTAAGGAACGTTTCTGCACACGAGGAGGAGAGATAACGAATAATGAAAAATGAGGCGAACCCCGGGAATCGAACCCAGGGCCTTCCAATTGCCGGTTGGACGCTCTACCATTATGCTACGGACCTCACTCAATCATAAATCGAAATTCTCCCACATAGGGCAGAAACCAATGCCCTGAGAGGGCACCCTCGCAAATCGTGAATATGCGCATATAACTGCAATGACCGCGCAGTATATAAATGAATAGAAACGACATAAGTGTTAAGGAACGTTTCTGCACACGAGGAGGAGAGATAACGAATAATGAAAAATGAGGCGAACCGCCCGGGAATCGAACCCAGGGCCTTCCAATTGCCGTGTTGGACGCTCTACCATTATGCTACGGCCCTCACTCAATCATAAATCGAAATTCTCCCACATAGGGCAGAAACCAATGCCCTGAGAGGGCACCCTCGCAAATCGTGAATATGCGCATATAACTGCAATGACCGCGCAGTATATAATGAATAGAAACGACATAAGTGTTAAGGAACGTTTCTGCACACGAGGAGGAGAGATAACGAATAATGAAAAATGAGGCGAACCGCCCGGGAATCGAACCCAGGGCCTCCAATTGCCGGTTGGACGCTCTACCATTATGCTACGGACCTCACTCAATCATAAATCGAAATTCTCCCACACAGGGCAGAAACCAATGCCCTGAGAGGGCACCCTCGCAAATCGTGAATATGCGCATATAACTGCAATGACCGCGCAGATATAAATGAATAGAAACGACATAAGTGTTAAGGAACGTTTCTGCACACGAGGAGGAGAGATAACGAATAATGAAAAATGAGGCGAACCGCCGGAATCGAACCCAGGGCCTTCCAATTGCCGGTTGGACGCTCTACCATTATGCTACGGCCCTCACTCAATCATAAATCGAAATTCTCCCACATAGGGCAGAAACCAATGCCTGAGAGGGCACCCTCGCAAATCGTGAATATGCGCATATAACTGCAATGACCGCGCTATATAAATGAATAGAAACGACATAAGTGTTAAGGAACGTTTCTGCACACGAGGAGGAGAGATAACGAATAATGAAAAATGAGGCGAACCGCCCGGAATCGAACCCAGGGCCTTCCAATTGCCGGTTGGACGCTCTACCATTATGCTACGGACCTCACTCAATCATAAATCGAAATTCTCCCACAGGGCAGAAACCAATGCCCTGAGAGGGCACCCTCGCAAATCGTGAATATGCGCATATAACTGCAATGACCGCGCAGTATATAAATAAATAGAAACGACATAAGTGTTAAGGAACGTTTCGTGTGCAGAAACGTTCCTTAACACTTATGTCGTTTCTATTCATTTATATACTGCGCGGTCATTGCAGTTATATGCGCATATTCACGATTGCGAGGGTGCCCTCTCAGGCATTGGTTTCTGCCCTATGTGGGGAGAATTTCGATTTATGATTGAGTGAGGTCCGTAGCATAATGGTAGAGCGTCCAACCGGCAATTGTAAGGCCCTGGGTTCGATTCCCGGGCGGTTCGCCTCATTTTTCATTATTCGTTATCTCTCCTCCTCGTGTGCAGAAACGTTCCTTAACACTTATGTCGTTTCTATTCATATATATATATATATATATATATATATATATATAATCGTTTTACCGTTCTGCCCGACATTTAAGCCAAAAAGTGAGATTTTTTTTTTAACTATTCATTCGAGTAAAAAAGAATTAACAAAATTCCATTTACAACAGCCGTGAAAAGTTCCCACAGCAAAATAAATTCTGCTTAATATATATATTAGGGTTGTTCTTATTTGGGCTTAAATTTAAAATTTTGCGATTTTTATGAATGCACCCTCAGATATTGTGCCAATAGCTATAAAAACTAATCCTGTAAAGTTTGAGAGCGATCGCATAATTTTCACTACTTCCGCCGGCTACTTTTGTATTCTCCCCGGGTGAATCATAGGATAGTGTTGTACGCGCGGTGAGGACCAACTGTTCGCGGAACAGGAACACCTTGAGGCAATAAATGGCCTTCGCCATCCAGCGCGCGCGGTGGAGGGCGCCTGGGCGCATGAACGGGATGCCACGCGGGCACGCCGCCGAGGACGATAATGGTCAATGACCAGGTGGCGCTAGGTGTTGATGGAATCCCACCGTTCCTTGAACAGCTTGAAGAGCTGGAAGTTGGGACCGGAGGAGGCGCGGAAACACTCGCCGAACGCCTTGGCGGCGACGAGTTCGAGCATGTGGTGGCGTCAGGCAAGGTTGAGCAGATCCTTGCCCAGCTTCTGTTCGATGAGCATGCGGGCGCCCGCGCGCACGCCGGTGTTGTACACCGTCGTATCGAAGCTCAGGCCGGCGACGGTATTTGCGATGCCCCAGTAGGGTGTGTCAATTTTGGGGGTGAAATGACTAAGTTGAAAATCATGTGATTTGGTAGCAATTTAATGTAATCATTTGGCGTACAAAATAATATCCTTGCTTCAAAAACAATAAAAAATAACTCCTACCTACATCAATTTTAATTCAAAAATTCCATTTTTCCATAAATTCGTAACAAAATAACAAATGTGCGTAAACATCCTATCAACATTTAAAGTGGCAATAAGATATCATTCAGAGTCTTTATTTGAAAGTAACCAATGCAGTCATGTCCTTTTTGCTGCGGTTCCTTGACATCAGCATTCGGCTTGTTACTTGCGCTTTGATGTAGCCTTCTCGCCTCTCGTGACTGTAAACTTGACTAGCTGCTTCTGTGACCATTTTCACGCATCTCTCCACACTCTGAGTGTGAGAGGGCCACTTTGGCACTTGCATTGGGGCCTCTTTAAGTTGTGTTAAATCTTTGTTTGTTATACATGTTGTCAGTGGTGGCTCCAAAACTTCCGAACTTAAGTTAACTAATTCTGACAATTTCGTGGCATTGACGTTTATCGGAGGTACCTTCCTTTTCTGAACAGAGCAGTCTCCCAGCTGGTCATCATCTAGTGATGTTCCTCTAAAATTTAGAATGATTTTCACAGCCTCAGTTCGCTCTTTGGTACATTGGCTGCAGAGTATTGCTTGCAAAACTGCCTCTGGCCTAGCATACCAAGCGGACCTTCTCACCACAGGTAACACGATGTCCACCACTACTTTCCTTTGGGTTCTCAGTAGCCATAATTGAAACAAGATGTGGTTGGGCCCCTCCATCCACATTGGATTAAGTTTTACATTGAACCAGTGAGGAAGATAAAACCCAATAATAAATTCAACAATCAACATCAAATTCTGTAACATTTTGCCCTTCAGTGCATGTTTGGAAACCCAAATCCTGCAGAAACGAATCGCTGTAGTTAACTGACGACTGTGACTTACGGTTCCAATCTCCAAGAGAGCCAAATTTTGAGGCAACTCTCTTGATCTGATTGCTTGAACAATACGGTAAGCGTAAGATTGATCCGTGCTGAGGTCTTTGATAACTTCTTCAGACAACACTGGAAGGGGAGGGCCTACTTCGACCTTTGGAAATTTTGTATTTATTTCTAATTCCGTTGCTTCATCTAGCATGTTGCCAAGGGGGCCTGACCACTTGTTGTTGCTCTTTGTAGGACCATCAAGTTCCTGGATGAGACGACGAAGAGGTAGTTCCCCTGTGTGCAAATCACATACAATCCAAATAAGCCTTCTTCCAAGTTTTTTCTCTAAATGCATCATAACACCGCCTGCCATCCAGTGTTCACCGTAGGTGAGTCTCCACCAACGGCCTGCAGTGAACTGTCAGGTCTTCTTTCTTGAAGCCAACATATTATTTGATCAGCAATTGCCTCTGCATGTGTCTTGCCTTCTACTTCTGCTTCAGGAACAAACTGAAACAAATAGCGGCCACCAGGTTCGGAACACACAGAGTAGTGTTCTTCTTTGATGAGACCGGGAAACTTTGTCCATTCCCTCTACCTCTAGGAGAACTTTTGTGTCATCTCTTCTTCCATCAAACAAAAGGCAAGAGAGACCTTCCTCCTTCAAATCTTTGTCATGCTGATCAGATATTTCCTTCATTATTTTTTCTTGTGCTCTTCTTATCTTATTATGATCTATCACTAAGGATGTATCCTCTCGGCTGATGAGTCCTGCATCTATCCAAGCGGCAGTGGCAATCTCTGCAGTCTCTCGTAGCCCCGTATGGTGGCGAATACTGGCAAGGGCAATGTTTGAGATGTCTTTAGTGTTGTATTTCATTCTCTTCGGCGAAGGTTCAGATGGCATTTTGGAGCTATCATCTGATGTTGCTTCTTTCTGTTCATCTGAAGAGCTTTCAAAGAAGTGAGAAACCTCTTGATAGAGCTCTTCATCTCTTTGGGTGGCTTCTTCACTCTTCTTTTTCTTCCTTTCTTCCCTCTCTCGGATTTTCTCTTTTTTCTTAGCAATAACAATCTGTTTTTGGTTTCTGAATAATCTGCCGAACCAATCTGTATACTTCCTTGGCCTCCTGCCTTTGTTCTCTGCGCCTTTATGAAAGCCAGCTCCAAAACAGGGATCTTCTCACGAGGACAGCGACAATCAATGTAAGGGTGAGGTTCTCTTCTGCATGAGGGAGAACAATTGGCTTCAGAACACAACTCTATGGGACACTGGCAGTTAAAAATGTCAAGAAGAGTATCAAGTGTGTGCAGAAATTTATTTTTCTTTGCTAGTTTTGCTTTACCAAGTGATGTCTCAACTGCTTTGTGCCACAGCTTTGTTAATTTTAGCTCAATAGTTCTATACTGATTGAGTACAGGTGGTTTGAATAACACATTAGCTTTTTCCACTGATGCAGAAGAGGGGGAATCATGTCCCTTATGAGCTCTTTCTCTGTGTAGTTTCTTCTATCCTTTGCATTTTGTTCACGAAGGAGTAACCCTAGTCTCAGCATGTCTCGCACTGTTGGTAGTTCTGATACGGGAAGCTCCTTGCCTGTACCGACTAACAGGCTCAAGTGGCATGACGACTGACCTCTTGTCTTCAATTTTGGCATCTTAGGAATATCTGAAAAGAAAGAAAAACATTTAAGTATTTTATATCAATTACGATGTTTCAAAGTTTAGTCATTCGATGTTCTAAAATTCAATAAAAAATATTTCATGGGATTACAACATAATTAGACAGAAGAATATGATAATAATAAATAATTGTAATAATCAATAATCCATACTTACAGTTAAACTGTAGTATTCGTCTAGTAGAATAACTATGAAGCAGGTACAAGAGCAATAACAGCAAACCACCGTCTATGACATCTAAGAGACAACTGAGGACTGAGAGTGAGGGACAGTTCTATTCATGTTGTGACTTGTACATTGTACAACAACTATATGACCTTGAAAACACTCCATATGCGATCAGTGGGATAATTCTGGGGCAGATGAATAGTTAATCAATTTATGTCCTATTATTTAGTAAAAGAGTCAATTTCTGAAACTTTAAGGTAAAATTGATGTAGGTAAGGGTTATTTTATTTCATTTTGGTTGGCCAATTTCAAGTTTTGATATGAAAAGACTATATTTTCAGTACCAAAATTGATTTTAAAAAAGTTGACAAAATTGACACACCCTAATGCCCCAGTCCTCCAGCGCTCGACGACAGCGTCCGCCATTGCTTGACCAGTGCCGGTGGCGAGCTTTGGGAGAGCGAGGAGCTTGGCGGCTCCTTCGCCGGAGACAAGGACGGGCAGCCGTTCGACGTTGTCCGCGCTTCCCGTCACGTCGGCCACCAGCTTCCCGTCCTGGTGTACGATGAGCGGGATGTCGGGCGTAAATGCCCGCTTGATGACAGCGGCGGCTTCCATGCGGTGCTTGATGCGCGAGTGGTAGAACGACGACCGGTTGACGGTGAGTTTCGCAACATTGTGCCGAAGACTCTCGGCAATCGCTGTCACGACGTGATCCGCCTTGTTGTCTGTGATGTGCGCGCGGTCAAGCGCGGCGGTCACCTTCGGTGTGATGACCTGCTGTCGCCCGCGGCCTTTCGGCGGCGGCGGGCTGGCGGCGCTGGATGTCGACCGCTGGGCGTAGGCGTCGTTGCTTTGTTGAGGGCGCAGTAGGCTGCTCTCGCTGGAGCTGGAGTCAAGTTTGAGTTTGGTCACTTCCACCTCAGCGCGCTTCCGTTCTGCCTCCTTCTCCTGGCGCGCGCGATCCTCTGCGATTCGATGCGCCTCAGCGAGGAGGCGGTCAACGCCGAGCATCGCCCCATGCCGACCGTACTCGCGCTGGGCCAGAAGAAACGCCTTGTCCTCCTGAATGACGAGCATCTTCAACACGTTCCCTTGGGCGATGTCGAATAGATTGAGACCGCGCGTCTAGGCGTTCCGCTTGTTCACGAGGAATGGCGTGGTCGCCTGCATTTTCTTGCGCATCAGGTTCTTCCACTCTTCGAGCAACTTGATGAGCTTCTGGGCGCAACGATTATGAACGGAGGTTGGGATCCGGGCGATTTCCCAAAACAAGCGGACTTCGCTGATGACGATATCAGCTGCCTTCCGTATTATCTGTTTGTCGATGATGTGCACATGGAAGAAGCGGCGCAGGACCTCTCCCTTCTTTTGCAGCTTTGAGCCGGTCAGGGACTCAGATGGGTGGCCTACTAGAAACAGCTTGGTTGACTTCCGCATCGTACGCTTAACAGTTGCAGTCGACGATATGATTTCAAGTCTGTGAAGGGAAAAATGTTAAACCTTATTAGAAAAATAAACACCTTATAACATGAAATATAACGATTAATATAAATTAATGATATATATTTAAATAATGTATTAAAATGAAATGATATAAAATTAAAATATGATTCCCTCGCTAGCGAGCTAACATTGTCATGTACAAGTTTACTTTTCCACAATTTATTTAAGAAATCAATACCTTGGAGGCTTGGCTTCTAGACCTATAAGGCAAGACGAAACTAAAATATCTGCACAACCGACTTCGACGCTAGGCTGGCAACAACTGAGTTACTGCGTAATATTATTTACTAAAACCTAACGCATTAGGAGGCGGAGCAATCGAAGAAGCAACCCAAAAGTTCACCGAGTTCACAGGGGGGAGAATACAAAAATGCCAGGGGGAGGTTTTAAAAATTATCCGATTGCTCTCAAACTTTACATGATTTGTTTTATGGCTATTCGCACAATATCCGGGGACGCAGTCATAACTATTAAAAAGTCGCAAAATAAGAATAACCCTAATATATATATATATACATTTAACTGCAATGATCACGCAGTATATTAATGTATAGAAACGACGTAAGTATAGAGAAGTGTTCTGCACACGAGGAAGAGAAATAACGAACAAATGAAAAATGAGGTAACCGCCCGGGAATCGAACCCAGGATCTTCCGATTGCCGGTCAGATATGCTATCCACTACACCACGGGCCTCGATCAGTCAGAAGTCGTAATTCTCCTACATAGGGCAGAAACCAATGCCTTGAGAGGGCACCCTCGCAAATCGTGAATATGTACATTTAACTGCAATGACCACGCAGTATATTAATGTATAGAAACGACGTAAGTATAGAGGAGTGTTCTGCACACGAGGAAGAGAAATAACGAACAAATGAAAAATGAGGTAACCGCCCGGGAATCGAACCCAGGATCTTCCGATTGCCGGTCAGATATGCTATCCACTACACCACGGGCCTCGATCAGTCAGAAGTCGTAATTCTCCTACATAGGGCAGAAACCAATGCCTTGAGGGGCACCCTCGCAAATCGTGAATATGTACATTTAACTGCAATGACCACGCAGTATATTAATGTATAGAAACGACGTAAGCATAGAGGAGTGTTCTGCACACGAGGAAGAGAAATAACGAACAAATGAAACAAATTTTTCATTTGTTCGTTATTTCTCTTCCTCGTGTGCAGAACACTCCTCTATACTTACGTCGTTTCTATACATTAATATACTGCGTGGTCATTGCAGTTAAATGTACATATTCACGATTTGCGAGGGTGCCCTCTCAAGGCATTGGTTTCTGCCCTATGTAGGAGAATTACGACTTCTGACTGATCGAGGCCCGTGGTGTAGTGGATAGCATATCTGACCGGCAATCGGAAGATCCTGGGTTTGATTCCCGGGCGGTTACCTCATTTTTCATTTGTTCGTTATTTCTCTTCCTCGTGTGCAGAACACTCCTCTATACTTACGTCGTTTCTACATATATATATATATATATATATATATATATATATATATATATATATATAAACTTTGGTTACATTTACTGCAACAAATAAGATCACTCAAACCCGCAGGGAAAAAATTATAAAACAGTATTTAAAAAGGCTAATTAATTTCGGCCAGCCACAACCAAGCCCTTTTCAAAGCCATAAACTAGTTAAAATGTCTAAAAAAGTTATAAAACTTCCGTCCCGCGAAAGAGCTGAAGTTAAAATGACTGTGTTAAGGCATAATCAAGGACAGAGATATAGTGGCTGTCGTACATCTGGCAGTTGACAAAGGCAAAATATTATCCAGACTTCAAACATTCGAGATGAGAAATCTTTAAGTAAAAATCAATCCTGTACATCTGTACGAGGCATTTTATATTTTAGGATTAAACACCATTTCAGATATTAAGCTGTCCTACAGTATGGCTACCTTTATTTTTAACATTTTAATATACTTTAGGGCAATCTCGCGTCGTGACCGGCTGCAAGATGTACAGGATTGATTTTTACTTAAAGATTTCTCATCTCGAATGTTTGAAATCTGGGTAATATTTTGCCTTTGTCAACTGCCAGACGTACGACAGCCACTATATCTCTGTCCTTGATTATGTCTTAACACAGTCATTTTAACTTCAGCTCTTCCGCGGGACGGAAGTTTTATAACTTTTTTAGATATTTTAACTAGTTTATGGCTTTGAAAAGGGCTTGGTTGTGACCGGCCGAAATTAATTAGCCTTTTTAAACACTGTTTTATAATTTTTCCCTGCGGGTTTGGGTGTAATGGGAGCTGGGGACGTACGAGATTGTTCCATCCTTGAATTGTAAGTAGAAATCTATATATATATATTCCATTTCCACGAATAAGATTAAATTGTGTTTCTGTGAATGAGTTTAAATTAAAAAATCTGTTTTAATTTGATTCGTACGCACGCGTACAGTATATATATATAATATATATATATATATATATATATATATATATATATATATATATATATATAAGTAGTATGGGCGCAAAAGGAGGGAGTGCAGTGCAATTGAAAATGTTGATCAATGTTGCAAAGGAAATGCTGCATAAGGTTGTGCAACAAGGGGAAGGGGGATGTTGCAAGAGGTTATGCAACACAGGGGGAGGGGGTTGCTGCAAGAGCAACAAGGGGTTATGCAACTTGGAGGTGGAGTTATCCCCCAAGTTGCAATAAACTCCTGCTGAGGGAGACCTCTTTGGGGGATAAGTAGGGACGGCCTCACCCCCCAAACGGGTATACCTAACCTAAGAGAGAAAGGAAAAGGAGCGGAAGAGAGGTGTTCGCCTGGCAGGAGCCAAGCGCATATTAAGACTTCAGCGGAGCAGCCGTTGTCTTATAGGCCCCTAATCAGCCAGTCGGTTTAATCAGCCAGTGCCTCCAGGCACTATCAGCCAGTTGACACAATGTATGCCTCGTTTTGGCACGTACACACCCGTCTATACGCCCAAAAAATATCACACACACACACGATTATACGCGTCGGGTTCGAGACCCGGTGGCGGCGCGTCCTACCACGGTTGGTGGATAAATGGGTAGCCAGGGTTCCTCAGCAGGGATCTCTCTCGCCCTCTCTCTTTTTTTTCTCTCTCTCGCTCTCTCTCTCTCGTTCTCTCTCTCTCTCTCTCCCTCTCTCCCTCTCGCTCTCTCTCTCTCACTATATATACCCACATATATATATATATATATATATATATACCCACACACAATTATGCTAAACCTCGTTCTGAAAATTGTGTTTGGCGCAGGAGTTTATGATATCGAAATAAACTTTGACGTTTAATGACCCTCTACATCACACATCTCTGTTGGCGGAAGCAATAGATAATATCGATTTTAAAATTCCAATTAATAAACTTCTTTTCGCAGGAGTTTATTTCGAAATCATAAACTGTGGGTTTAATGATACGCATCCATCTGTTAGTTTTTAAATTTATTTATTGTATCGTATAAGAATTCCGGGATAAAATAAACTTTTACAGCAGCGAGAGCAAGCTTCTCGCACTGAAGGTTTTCCTTCATAGGTAATTGATTCTGAAATTACCTTCCAGTTTTATATTTCCCGATCCTATTTTAGATAGGGCACCATAAACCGATTCACAAACCATCCTCATCTACCTCTCTCTCGCTCTCTCCCTCTCGCTCTCTCCCTCTCTCCCTCTCTCGCTCTCTCTCTCTCTCTTTCTTTCTCTCTTTCGGCCGAATACAAGATCAAAAAACAAAGCGTTTCTCTCCCTCTACGAATGGGAATATCTGTCACGCCCCAGATTTCACGGGGCAGCCAATCACAGCCCTGTGGGCTGAACCCAGGACCTCTGTTTGGCCGCTAAGCAGGCCTACGCTTCAAGTCCCGCCCAAAATTCACTTATAGCCAATAGTTGAAGCTAGCGTTTCGTGTGTTGTAGGTTGATCACGATCCCATTTATAAAAGGGGGCATATTCAACTGAGAGCCTGATTTCAATGTTTTTCTTGCATAGTGCTTTTGAAATATACACCATGAGCCAGCTGTACAGCTCCCCCGAATTGTTTGAAGATGACGATTTCTACCCAACAGCTACGCTGCACCTTTTCAACGCGTGGAACAGAATGAACTTCTATCCACGCAATCCATTACAGAAATTTGCGAAGCATTGCAAGATCCAACAGACAATTCATTTGAAATGTAAGTGATTATGTACTCCGGTTCATTCATTGCATGTATTATAATTTTTAAAATTCGTGTAATTTTCTGTTATTGTAACTCACCCATATATATATATATAAAATTATATATATATATATATATATTATATTATATATTATATATATATATCTGTCGTAATATAACCTAACCTAGTGTAGCCTAACCAGTACATAATATAGCTTAACCTAACCTAGCTTTATTCTGAGTTTTTCTACAACGAAAAATTAATCCCAGGACTCATTCTCGTTTATAATAATATAACCTAACTCAACCTAACCAGAGTGTATTCTTTCTAGTTTATAATACAACCTAACCTAACCTAGCACAACTGACACTAACCGGCCATAATATAACCTAACCTATCATATCCTAGCCGGGACATAATATAGCCTAACCTAACCTAACCTAGCCTAACCTAACATAATTGAACCTAACCGGGACATAATATAGCCTAACCTAACCTAGCCTATATATATATCGGCCCAGGACTCTTTATCGTTTATAATAATATAGCCTAACCTACCCTAACCTAACAATGGTGTATTCTTTCTCGTTTATAATTTAATTAGTAATCTGATTTCATTTTATTCTGAGTTTTTCTACAACGAAAAAATTAATCCCATTATGTTTTTAATTATTGTCTGTTTCCTTCGTGATTATTTCGATATATATATATATATATATCTACACATACACACACACACATATATACATATATATATATGGTGTTTTATTTGCATATTTCTTGTGCAGTTATGATTTTAGAAATATTAAAAACTATTAAGAATTGTCTGCGGGTTCGAGCCCCGTTGCAGGCAGATGGAGCATAGCACACCCAGCTAATCTCTGTAAATTAGCGTACTCGCTTTTAATTATGCTCTGTTTCCTTCGTGATTATTTCGGCATATATATATATATATATATATATATATATATATATATTTATTTATTTATTTATTTGCACATTTCTTGTACAGTAGGGTGGCCCACTTTTCAATTTTTTTTTTAAAGTATAGGTTATCGTAGTTTTTCCCATTATTTGGCACTATACTAGCACATTGGTACCATTTTTAAAAAAATTGATCAATATTTAGGGGTCTCGCATTGACCTTGAAATTACGAGGTTTTTTTTAAAAATGCGTACTTTTTAACTTTTTACTGAATCAAGATAAATTATTAGGTAGGGATGTTTTCTGAATCCTCTTGATGAGAGAAGTCGTTTGGTGTGCCTTCCAATGTCATACGACTAACTGTTTAAAAGTTGTGCCTGTATACAGGTAATAGCAATGTGCTAGTATAGTGCCAAATAATGGGAAAAACCACGATCACCTATACTTTTCAAAAAAATCAGCAAATAGCAGACAAATAAGGAAGAAAGAAACAATAACTTAAACAATCACTTTTGCATTGTATTGACCACTATCACACGTCACTGGCTGCAACGTTGTCCCTCTGTGCTATGTCATCGTGGCGAGTGATGACTTCTTGAAGTCGCCGAGCTCTTTCCGGTTCTTTTCCACCACTTGCAGAAGATCTTGCAGCTGTGCCTCGTCCTTTGTGACCGTGTTCGCATAGTCTTGTATCAGTTGGACTCCTCTTTCAGCGACGACATTGGTGACCTGGAGATTAGAGATCACATCCTTCAGACGACAAAAGTCCTCGTTCTCGTCCTACTTATCAGTTGGCAGGGTGAGCCACGAAGACCCATACATCTTCAGACCTGCAAATAAGAACCAGGAGGACTCGTCGAACAGGTCGGGGAGTAGCGTCATCTCGTCGACTGAGACGTTCTCGTATGTGAAGTCTTTGGGTACAGGGAGGTGGGACAGCTTCTCTGCCATCTGTTGCTTCACAGTGCCATCCACCTTGTTGCTACATAGAGCGAAGATGACGGTCTGAGTTCTGAAACACATGCCATATATTTCAATTTCATGGTTGTAAAGTAACCTATTTTTGTTCACATTCAGTTCTCTTTTTAATTGACATTATGCTTCATGAATCTCATTACTAAATTGATAGCTATGAAAACTTAATCAATTGACCTGACCATTTTGCCATCCCAGTGGACAACAGTGTGCCTCGGTGGCGTGAAGGAGTCCTTCACAGCCGTCGCCACTTCACGGCGATGTGACACTCTTCCCCGGCGAGCCGTTTCTTTCGAGATGCTGAACTGATTGAGGTCTGCTGGTGGATCCGCCGAACGTGTGATAGCAGCCACAATGCTTACTACCTATGTAGAGAATGGAAAGTGGAAAGGAAACTGTCAAGAATACATGTGGGTTACGGGACACTTTAAAACTGACGCTATCGATGAATACTATACACAATACGCACCTGATTATTGGACATGCGGAAAAGATCAGCCACTTCCATGACAGCAGGTGCATTAAGGATGCGGCGAGGAAGATTGACAGACACACTTGGCTCTTTCGGCAGGGGGAACGCTAGTTCTGTCTCCGACTCTCATGACGTGCCAGTATCATCATTCTCCATGGCCTCATCTCCGGTTTCGTATGCGCACTTTGAGGTTTGCGGCTCCTGGCGAGGACGTTTTCTTCCTTCCTGTAGCTTTCTTTTTACAGCGAAAACTTTATCGTTCCCGCTCATCGTTGCCACCCGAGGACCACGTTGATCGAGGTAGCAGTCAATGTCTTCTTTCTTGTCCTTGTCGGACAGCAGTCGATTCTTCTTTATATCTTCGACAGCGTCAGATGCTCCGATATCCCACAGCTTGTCCACACTGTCCGAAAACTTCTGCCGTTTTCCTCCGGCGTCAGTTTCTCGTTTTCTGCTCTTTTGGAGTAAGTGCCACTCTTTCCACAATGCCTCTAGCTTCCGTTCGCAGTTGAGCTTGGTGATTGTTTTAATGCGGGCCATGTTCCAAAACTTAAGACGTTGTTTACGGTTTCTTTGAATGCGTCTTTCCTGTTAGCAGTGTACTGGATAACACTGAAGAAGTATTGCAAAACCTGCCGTGTTGTTGGCAATTTGCTACCACTGATGGAGGACGACGGTTGGCCAACTAAAAAAATTTCAGAGGCCGATCTTAGAGAAGGTAGCGATGTTATTTTCGCCTTTCCTTTTGATGACTCTCTATTTGTAGCTTCAAGAGTTCTTCCAGTTATGGTTGCCATCGATTTGTCCATGACAAAGGATGAGGAACTCAGACAGAATTTCAAAATGTTATGATCTGCAAAAAAGAAATAGGTTAGGTACCTGGCACAGGCATAGTGCATTTTCTAATTACCTATATACATTATACATTCCGCCCGGGTATGGTGACTCATTTTTTTGAAAAGTATAGGTGATCGTGGTTTTTCCCATTATTGGCACTATACTAGCACATTGGTATTACCTGTATACAGGCAAAACCTTTAAACCGTTAGTCGTATGACATTGGCAGGCACACCAAACGACTTCTCTCATTAAGAGGATTCAGAAAACATCCTTACTTAATGATTTATCTTGATTCAGTAAAAATTTAAAAAGTACGCATTTAAAAAAAAAAACTAGTAATTTCAAGGTCGATGCGAGACCCCTAAATATTGATCAATTTTTGTAAAAATGGTACCAATGTGCTAGTATAGTGCCAAATAATGGGAAAAAACCACGATCACCTATACTTTTCAAAAAAAATTGAAAAGTGGGCCACCCTATTTTACAGGTAGGATTTTAGAAATATAAAAACTTTTAAGAATTGCCTGCGGGTTCGAGACCCGGTGTCGGCAGACGACGTCTAAGCACTCTTACTTTTGAAAACTGTCAGGATATCTGCTTTTTTATTATAATTTTTAAAATTCGTGGCATTTTCTCTTATTGTAGCTCTTTAATTAAGCTTTATTTTTACTTAACTTTATAGGACCGATGCGGAACTTGATCGTGTTATAGCTACTTTTCGTTTTGATAAAAAGGGAATAAGTGAATTGGATGCTTTACCCCACAACCAAACCAGCGACCTGAACACAGAGGTCGAGGTATTGGCTTACATCCGGTCCAACGAATGCCAGGTCATCGAAAAACTAATGTAAGTATTTTTGGGGGGTTAAGAACAAAACACATTGTATTTTCATTTAATTTATTAAATGGTAGAAAACATGTACAAAGCGGAACCAGTGTCCATTAAATATAAATAAGTCTTAATAGTTACAAATAGGCCTTTACACAATATGGATATACACCTGTACACAGTACAGCGGGTGCCAGTGTCGTACAAATTGAATAATTTTAAAAAATTTATAAATCCCTTCCCACGTGACATGTGCATGAGAAATGAGAGGGCGGACATGCCGCACGTGTTGCTATAATATCCTTGAAAGCGATACGGGTTCCATACAATCTCAGGTACATGTATCTGTTTGATAAACTGCATAACCACAGAATCGTTCCAGGCCTGAGTGCCTAGTGAGTCAAAATAGTACATTCTTTCCCTATTTTTAAAAGAGATTGCAAACCAATGAATCCCTTCACCCTCCCACAATGTCGGTGTTCACAATAATCCCGTACCAGTTTCTCGTAGTTGGCAATTTCAATATTTCATTCTTCACAAACACGCCGATAAATTTGGAACGTGTGATTTGGTCACGTTTCATTACTCTCTGGAATGTATTCGTGTCAATTTTAAAAGTCTGTGACCACGTTCCTGAAACGATCAACTTCTATTAGTGCTTATGATTCGAGTACACGAGTACACTAATAGGAACGTCTATAGGCTTGGCAAATTCCAATCTGACTGAGATATTCCAACTCTGTTGTGAACTTAAGTGCGTATTTACAGTATACTAGAAACAAGTCAGGGGTAATATCAAATGAATAAATGTTAAATTCTTCGACAAACTCTTTCTGCGTTACGCCAAACTCGAACTCGTCACATGCCCCTACATTATGAGCCAGACTACTATAAGCTCTCGAGCAGAGCGGGAACACAGCGTTTGATGAGTAATCCGTAATCATAGTCCCTCCCAAAGCGATGCCATTTACGTATAGATTCATATTTTTAAGGCCGAAATTCTCGAATTTAAAGGCACTCTTTTTATATTTTCCATTCGTCGAGGCGTGGTCCTGCATTTCAATTAATACCCTTTTAGTTAGGACTCCAAGGGCCACGTTTTCTAGTTGCTTCGAGGCCAACCCGGCGGGCACTGTGTATCGTTTGATCTGTACCCTGTTAATTGGGTATTTTACTGTGGCGTGTATTAAGTCTCTCTCAATTTCTATTTGTTTTGGCGAACTTAATTTCACTCGGCGTATAAGCAAATACGCCTCCATGATGTGAATCACAACGGGTTTCTCACCCTCTTCTTGATCAGACTCCAGATTTATGCAGATCTCAGGAATCGTGCGGTTGAGCTTTAACTTCAGATCGATGCCGTTAATAAGCAGTTTCTCCTGGAATGTGAAATCTGTATGAAGACGTCCAAAACACTCGTATATCTTTTTTTGAGAATTTTTAAATTTATCCTTTATACCATTTTCATCTTCAGTCTGATAAAAACCCTCGGCTGTTAAAAAAGTGTCCTTCGCTTCTTTTGAAAAGTTGAGGACATTTTCCAGATAGGCTCGTAGGGGATAATACCCCGTTCCTGCCGAGATGCTAACCTGATTTAAATACACCTCACACTGGCTGAATATGAAGTGTAAAAAGTTGGTTTCAGGGTATGCTGAGTAACTATCATCGCAATCCGTTCCATCTGAATGGGCTATACGCAGTTTAGCGTACATGTGCATGCAGCTCGGGTCGTAAAAGAAAGGGCCTGACCTGGGTATCACGAATTCTATAGGGGCACTCGGCGAACTAATTGTGTTTAATGGGTTAATTGTCATAAAGTCGCTATGCTCAATAGAGACCTGAGTGGGGGGCATATCAAAGAGAGACAGTCCCGATTTACAGCATTGTGAACTACACGGATGGATGAAATGCGCCATGACGAGTCAGAAATAGTACCACCTCTCTTGGCAACTAGTAATCAGTCTATGATTCGTGAGAGTAGTGTCCTCAGCTTATATCAGTTAAAAAAAATGATTAGCCATAGGCTTCATACGCTTAGAGCACTTCTTTTTTGAATTCCTTTTACGTTTAGCGCCACGTGATGGTAACCCCTTCTTCCTGACAGATCTCTTCTTTCCGCCAGCACGCATTTTTCTGTTTGCATCTTTGATGATTTCGTCCCGTGTACGTTTTAAATGTTTTTTAGAGCTTCTTTAGGCTTAGTTCCACCCATTATGTCTTCTGCCGCGTTAAAACCTGTTTGTAACGCCTTCCTCCCTAGGTATCTAGCACCCCTCTTCAACAGTGGGACAGCGGTGCGTAGTCTGGATGAAAAAATGGATCCAAGCCCACTCCCACGCTGGTATCTCATCCCTCGATAGACTGTGAATGGCTTCGGGTCATTATAAACGACGAAAGTGTAGTTTCACTGTTAAGCTCCCATCACCAAATGGGAAATTTTTTACCTCAATCGTTCTTATATATATCGAGATGTTGGTTAATAGATTAGTCGCATCATTAGTCACTTGTCATATGTAATGCTCAAACTTTTCCCTCTATGGTTGGGGATGTGTGCAATGCGCAGTAGGCGCGCCTGGGTGTCCCCAACAAATTGGTGCTCTACGATATTGCTGTAAATATAGCAAATGTCTGGCGGGTGGAGAGCTTTCACCCAATTTCTCCATCTTCAATTGATACATTAAGCTGGACAAGTCATGCTGTGCCTCGTGAAAGGAATCTCTTTGGAGAGCTGCGGTATATCGGCCCACGGCCACAATTGTGAACAGCTCTTTATCTTTAATATTTTTACTAAGCGTTGATTTTAACTTCAATGTGCATGCAGGCGTGTCTATGTTTACGACTTTAAAAAGTAAATCGTTCGTCAGGTACGACTTTTCAAGACTCTTGTTTAACCCCGTCACAATGTCCATGGCTGTGTCATAATACCCGATTCCTAGTACTGCACCTCACCAAACAGGACTGATCGCATAGTACTGTCTAAGGTTATGTCTAATTTTTCGCACTCATCGATTCTTCTAAGGATCAGAAATATGATTTGCTCATTTTCAAGAGTTACAAATTTGGAGACTAACTGGAGCTCACATAAACCCACCTCATACGAATCACGCTCCAATTCAATGGGTCCGTGGAGTTCTGTCACAAAGTTGGCCAGGGTGTTGTTAGGATGTACAGAGAGAGAAGAGGAGGATCGGAGTGTGACATAGAAGTGGCTAGGCGCCATGTTGCATACTATTTAAGCTTCATTATTGCAGCACCTTTTATATACGTGTTGAAGCTTTCTGGGTAACCCAGCCATTTCACCAGGTACATTTTTCTCTTTCCTGAACCTTTGCTGCCTGAAATTTTTTCAATTTTAAACACACTTTTTCCTAAATTAAATGTCGCTTTTTGCAACTCCTCGCGGTAAAAGTCTCCTACGATTTCTTCCCCATTCAAATCTCCAACGTAATGCATCATTATCTCACCTTTAGGTCTCATAGCACGAACTTTAAAAATCTCACGTGTCCATCCTTGCTCAAATCCCTTCGCGAATTTATTTCCCGAACGTGATAGCCTTACATAATCATTGATTTTGAAATGTGTAGAGTGTGGTGGCGGTGCGCCATCTCTTCTCACCTCTGGCAGCGTACCTCTTTCTAAAACTTTGTTAGGTGTTGTGCCAATCGTACGGTGATGTGAACGGTTGTATGATGATGCCAATGACCCGAGAACGTTTGTATATCTGTATGTGTTTTTATATGTAAAATAGTGATGCATGCGTTCCTTTATGGTACGTTGAACTCTTTCAGCTAAAGAGACCTTATGTATAGAACTGGTAGTGTAGTAACTTATATTAAACTCTGTCAGCATGTTCTGAAAAGCGCGACCTATAAATTCTTTCCCCATATCGGTAAAAATATCGCCTGAAACCCTGTCTCCTTTTAGCATCAACGTTTTGGTCGCTTTAGCAACTGTTTCAGGCGATTTATTTTTCAGTGGAATTAACCACAGATATCTAGAGAATACATATATTATGAATAGGATGTAGCGATAGCCGTCATTATACACTGAATATCTTTGCATATGTTAAATCCGCTTGCCAAATAGAGTCAATCGAAGCCGCTGTTGTCTTGGCCGTTTTAAACCTTTTTCTCACCGGTTTATGAAGTGTATAAGCATCCTGCTCCTGCAAAAATCGTTCGACATCTTTTTTCCCTACTCCATAAACACCACTGTACAGTCTATTAACGCCACCATAGGAGGCGGAGTTAGAAATGTCATAATAGCGTTTACTTAATATGTTAGCCATTTGCTTATTTTAGAGACACGTGGATAAGGTTGGCCGTTTGTTCTCTTCTTTCTCTTCTTCAGAGACGCTGCTGCTGGGGGCGATGGCGTACTCAGTTGTGACACATGCGAGACTTGATCCAGGTCTTTTAACCTCTTCAGGTTACCTATCAATGTTTTGGGGACATTTATTTGTTGTAGTCTTGCTTTAATATGCTTCCATCCTGTTGGTGAGGGCCTGTCCCACTTTCTCACCAAATCATGAACAATGTCAACGATGTTGGATCCTTGTACCCTTGTTCCTTCAACAATGACCTCGCCTGTATCGGTCCACTGTATGATGGGGTCCTCACTCAATAGATTATAAAGACTTAAGCCTTTATTCCTCAATGTATGTGGGAGACTGTTTTTTAACACATGTTCGATGGGTTGTGCTCCGTTGTTCTTTGGTTGGCCATCTGTAACGTCGAGCCCAGGTCCTGTGTCGCCATGCTCATTGCTGCTCGCGCTGTGCCTAATAACCACGGGGAGCTCTGTCGGATTCTTATAATCTTCATACTCATGAAGAAATTTCTGCAAAGCCTCTTGATACAAGATCCTTTTCTCATCAGGTGACTTTTCACTGTTTAGTAGGGCTAGCAACTTGCTTTCCATTCTTTTAAGCCTACTTTTACGGGGTTCAAGAGCCGTGTCTGGAATCTTTGAACTTTGCAATGAAGCATACACCTCGTGCGGAATCACTACCACCTCTCTTCATTATATTAATCTTGTCAGTAAAGGGCCCAAAACTGGAAATATGATGGGTAGGAATGATCCTCCTCTTTGTACAATAATTCGCTTTTTCTAACCTACAGTTTGACTTTTATGAGCGAACGTTCGTATTATGTTCTTCTAACGAGTAAGCGAGCCTTCTGAGGAGGTTTCATTGGCACATTACATTTTATGACATTAAGACAGATTTCACAGATGCATTTTAAAGAGTCGGAGTCGATATTTTTAACAAACATCTGTTGCAGTGCCCGGGGCAATCGTTGATAGATTTTTATTAATTCACGATATTTCTTCAACCTATTTGTCATTCTGGAATATACACCGTTTCAGGTTCGTTTGGGAATATATTCTTTCTTAGAAGCACCCTAAACGTGTTTCGCGGGTGAAGGTCACAAAGCAAATATCCATGAAGTTGATTTGTAGCTTCTTTATAAACTTCCAAAAACTCCTTACGTTTATTCGGGAACATTTGATTGGCTAATACCACAATTTGTGACACATCTCTACGTTGCGCGAATAAGACTAGATATTGTGTATTTAGCGACACATCGCGCATGTATCTATTTTTGAAAAATAGATTCTGGTTGATGAAGAATACGTTTATGTTAATATGATCGGAGAACACTGTAAATGTCTCGGCAAACGTTTTAGCCATTTCCAACATGAGATCGTCAATTACAATAACAGTCTGCTCAACGCCTTTTAACGAATTAACGTTATATACACCTTTGTGGAACGAAATTTCATCTTAGTAGTTGTTGAACACTGACTGATACGTCGAAAAGTACCATATTACTTTATGCAAGAATTTTGAGAACATTTGCCCCTTATTTTTAATGATTTTAAGCATAAATACAGTTTTTCCACATTCTGTAGGGCCAGATATAATACATGTGGAGGGTCTTGTGAACGTGAATTTTTCTACAGATTCCATCTCTAACACGTCACACCCCTAAGTGGGTCATTGACAAAATATTACAAATTTTGAGTGCTGTTCCTTATATTTTGTTTTTCTTCTTCCACAGAACCGCGAATGACGACGAAGTACAGCCCTCCATCATCGATATCACAAAAGAACCCGATGACCGTGCATCTACAGAGCCCTTCCCCGCTGACGAACCCTCACCAGCGACACCTATAGCATGCGGCAGTTCAAAGCGGACGCATGATGAAGAGCCCTCCACGTCAGGTATAAAGCGTGCCAGGATTGCGCCGGTTGTTAAACCACCAGTAATAGAGCCTCAACCCTCTACGTCTTACGACACAACCCCCACAATAGTGCCTTCCTCAAATATGCCCCATTGTTCAGTTCCGGGTACTTCCTCCACAGCAGCTTCTCATAATGTGGAGGATGGTATAACATTCAAGTTGGCACGCACCGCTACCCCCAGCCCTGCCCTAACTAGAAATCGGTAAGTGGTCAGGGTTGATCCTGGATCCCTGTATAGCAACGGACTGCGGCGCGTAGTTGAACGTATTGTGGAGTTTGCCCTTCAGAACCGCCACGAACGTAAAGTCCGGACGAGGTTATCCTTCAGGCTCGGGTCAGATGAGGGGGACGATTTTTGGGTAATAATATCGTTCAGACGTTTGGCGGCTGTAGACATAGAATATATCTTGTTATAATGTTTCAGACCAACAAAGACCCTAGGATCCACTCATGGCTGGTCTACCTAACTGTGTTCGTAATTGTGTATTGTGCATGTCCTCCGTGGTGGCAGAGGGGACCTACAATTTTACGTGAGTTCCGAAACACAAGAACATATGAAATTTTTATAGTGGGCACACTACGGGCCACTTCGGCCCATCGAGGCGGCTCCACTATGTAAAAACTGCCTGTACATTGGCAACGACTAATTTTTACAAAACTAAATAATTATCAATTTAAAACTAATTAATTATCAATTTAAAACTAATTAATTATCAATTTAAAACTAAAGATAGAATCTCTGGATCCAGAGGATCAAGTCATAATAGACTACTATCCACAAATATGTTACACTCTATATCTGTTTATAACCGACATGCAAATATATCAGATCCAAAGAATCCAGTCAATTTCATTACGGTATCCATCAATACTAGTACCTTGCCAACCAAAAATAATTCACGGTCCATATCACTTGCGGACCAAGTCACAATTTACAACCATATACACTACAATATATATACTTAGGAGGAAAAGTGTAGGTGTGGCTGTAAAGACTGTATAGTAATGTAGAAATGTGTGTGCACCCATTTTGGGTCTCCCATTTAAAGGTGTTTGTGGGGCAAGTGAAGATCATGAGTTTTTCAATACCTCACAGTACTGTCGGGGGCACCGCTCGGCAGAGGAATCTCTTTAAATGGGGTGTGTAAGGACAGAGAGTATCCCGTAACCCAAGATGCTGCCTCCCTATATCCCGCAACACATGTGTTGAGCTGTGGGATCTATCACCACAAAGCGTTAATTTTACTACATTAAACTATCGTATGTGGACATTTCTTCGAAAACATTTCTTCGAAAACAAAACTTCGAAAACATTTCTTCGAAATCAAAAACTTCGACATCCAATAACTTCAACAAAAAATTACTTCGAAAATAAAACTTCGAATTAGGTTAGGTTAGGTTAGAATAATAACAATAACTTCGACAAAAAATTACTTCGAAAATAAAACTTCGAATCAAAAACTGCGGACATTTCTTCGAAAACATAAAAGGATAATTATAAAATATTACACAAATCTTTCATTATTAAAAACCTCTTTTATTATAAAAACCTCTATGTCATCCCTCAATCGCATTGTTGGTTTTCGGTAAATCGTTTTCAACTCTTTCATAGCATGACCACATGTCAATTTTAAATTTGGCAGCACGACGTCTTCTCCGTCTGTCAGGACGGCCGATCCACGTATCTTCGAAGTAATCAACAACAGGTTCTGCTTCATGTGGAAGAATGTTTTGTTCAATTAGCATATTAAATCCCTCAACAACTTTGTTAGGTGGCACGAAGGCAAGAGCTGTAAGCATTCGAATATTTAGAGCGAATTGGGCATCAGTGTCGTATCGTGCTTTGAGTCCATATTCACAGACTTTCCTATATAAGCATTGGCCAAAATGGAAAAAGCAACCATAGTTTGCAATTGATTGAAATTCCAAAGTTAATGCATTAATCATTCCTGTTTCAAAATCAGTTAAAATTGAATCAATGTTTAAGTTAGGAGCGAGGACTTTTACTTGTCTCAAAATGTTTATGTTTTCGAAGAAATGTCCGCAGTTATTGATTCGAAGTTTTATTTTCGAAGTAATTTTTTGTCGAGATTATTGGATGTCGAAGTTTTTGATTTTGAAGAAATGTTTTCGAAGTTTTGTTTTCGAAGAAATGTTTTCGAAGAAATGTCCGTAAATCTTAAACTATACCCAATCTATCAACATATGCGTCTAATCGATGTTTAAACATGTTTATAGACGTGCTACTAATTACTTCTACCGGCAAACTATTCCAGCTATTTACTATTCTATGCGTAAAAAAGTTTTTGGCAACTGTTGTCTCGAACCTTCTACTTATCAACTTACATCCGTTATTTCTAGTCCTATTATATTGAGATATTGCGAAAAAGCTATCTCTATCTACGTTATCAAACCCATTCATAATTTTGAAAACCTGGATTAGATCACCCCTTAGCCTCCTAGTCTCGAGTGTAGTCAATTTTAACTCCTAAAGCCTACCCTCGTACGACTTTGACCTAAGCGACGGAATCATCTTAGTTGCTCGTCTTTGAACTCTTTCGATTTTGTCTATATCTTTGCGCATATGCGGATTCCAAAATTGGACCGCGTACTCCAAATGGGGTCTAACTAATGATTTATAAAGAGGAACTATAATATCGCGCGATTTGTACTCAAAATTCCGAGCTATAAAACCTAACACTTTGTTCGCCTTATTGACCGCTGCTGTACTGTATTTCGCTACTTTTAAATCACCAGTGACTATAACTCCTAAATCTTTTTCCTGCTCTACGCTTGTTAACTCTTTCCCAGACATACTATACGCAAAATTACCGTTACGTGAACCTATATGCAAAATTTTGCACTTATCGACGTTAAATCTCATTTGCCATGTGACTGACCAATCAACGATTTTATTCAGATTTTCCTGGATTTTACCTCTATCTTCGTCATTAATCGCCCTACCACCCAGCTCCGTGTCATCCGCAAAACTTGAAACTGTACTGACTAGGCCGACATCTAAATCGTTAATATACAGTATATAAGGAAAAGCAAGGGGCCCAATACAGAACCCTGAGGAACGTCACTCGCTACATTAGCCCAACACGACTCCGCTCCATCAACGACCACCCTCTGTTTCCTACCTCGCAACCACTCTTCTATCCAATTTATTACTACACCCCTGATTCCATGAGCCTTAGTTTTTTCAATGAGTCGTTTGTGTGGTACGGTGTCAAACGCTTTTTGAAAATCTAAATACACATCAACCGCCCGATGACAATCGTAAACGTCAACCACGCTTTGAAAAAATTCTAGAAGATTAGTTAAGCAAGATTTGTTTCGCCTAAAACCGAGCTGCGTATTTCTAACTAGTTTATGCAATTTTAAGTGTTCGACTATACGATCCCTAATTATTGATTCCAGTAGCTTACCTACAACAGTCGTTAAACTGATTGGCCTATAATTTCCCGCCGCACCTTTATCGCCTTTCTTAAAGATAGGTGTTACGTTTGCTAACTTGAAATTATCTGGTACGCACACCTCAGAAATAGACGCATTAAAAATCTTTGTTAGCGGCACAACAATGCTATCTTTTAATTCTTTTAGTTGTATGGGATGTATGGAATCCGGCCCAGGTGATTTACGCGTTTTCATTTTATCAATATAGCGCATTACTTCCCCTTCACTATCCACGATATTATACAAAATATTACCATTATCAAAAGGTATTATGTCTATGACCGTAGGGATATTCGTTACATCTTCTAGAGTAAAAACTGACGTAAAAACTTCGTTTAACAAGGTAGCCATTTCCTTGTTTTCAGAAACTAGATCTTCGTTAACATTTTTCAACGGCCCCAAGACACTTTTTACTGGATTTCTATTGTGGACTTTTTTATTACACTTTTCGCTTCACGCCTTAGAGATATGTAGTTGTTTCGTAACAACAAATTGTCTTTATCGCACTTATGTAACCTATAAGCACTATCTCTACTCTTTATAATGTCTCCTACTCTAGAAGTAAACCACAAGGGCTTGTTGTTTACTTTCGCACGCTTAATTTTGTACGGTATACATTCCTCATTTATAGTCCTAAATACTGTTTCGAACTATTCCCACATTAGTTTTGCGTTGGAGTTCCCCATTACGTTTTCCCAGTTGATGGGTGACAATTTCTTTCGAAATTTACGAAAGTCTGCGTGCTGGAAGTTAGGAATTTTAGTCGAGTTAGCTGGTTTCGAGTGACTTACTGAGAGGACAAACTCTACCATATTGTGATCGCCATTGCTTAACGGTTCTATTACTTGAAGATTAGTAATTAGCCTATCATCCGTAGTTATTACTAACTCTAAAATAATGTCCAACCTCGTAGGTTCCCCAACCTTTTGAATAAGAAAGCTATCCTCGAGAAAATTAACTAAGCGATTACCTTCCGCGTCCCCCTGCATTGTATCGTAATTCACGTTGGCGCAATTAAAGTCACCCATAACTAAAGCCTGCTCACTACCGATTATTCTCCTTAGTTCACGATATAACGCTTCGTATCAGCTGTATGATTAGGGGGCCTATATATAAACGCAACAAGAAGTTTGAAATCGTTCAATTTAAGTTCTGCTATAGTCGAATTTATCGGTTCTGGAATTGTTCTTTACTTCTATAACGTTTGCAATATTATCTTTGATATACAACATAACACTGCTTCCTCGCCTACCTACTCTGTTTTTAACAAAAAGTCTATAACCTTTAATTTGATACTCCCCTACAAAGTTACGTGTTTCAGTGTTAAGCCACGATACATTTATCGCAATTAAATCAGTCTTTACAAGCAATTAAAGAAAAAAATTCGTTTATTTTATTTCGTAGGCTACGAGCATTTAAGGAAAGAACCTTCAAATTGTTGTAATTGCGGCACCTTCGCGAGCGCAGTGGAAAATGGTAGATATTGACAGTATTTCGGGTTGTGGGTCATAGTGCAACACCTTATACTCTTAATTTCAATTCTCTGGTTATTTACAGAAAGCATTTATACGTCGATCGTGGTTGTGGTTTTATAGCAATAATCTTAGTTCATATGTTCACTGTGCTAAATACTTTGACACAAAAAATTTGGCTGCCCACGGTTGTGCAGCGTGCCCGTAAACTGGCTTCAGATTGTAAGCTTGAGTTTGAGTGTTATATTGGTCCTGAAGAACTGAGAAGGGCAGAGCAGGAAATGAATGCACGTATTGTCGTATTTAGAAGGGATGATCGTCGTAGGACTGTGTATGTTTTTAAAAGCAGCGTGAGAGATCGTACAAGACCTCTACTTATTTTAGGATTGTCAGGAACATCGTATCTCCCCATCCGTAACATAAGGGCTCTCTACGCCAGTTATGATAAAAGTCGAAAAGATGGAAGGCATCATGATTTGTGTAAGGGATGTCTCGAGTTTGCTGATGATATAGTGAAACATTGTAAGGAATGCTACATGGTATGTGAGCAGTGTAAAAGCCACAAATGTGAAAGTCGTGTACTTGAAATCGAGAAGAGGGAATGTAATGTGTGTCGGCGTACATTTTTCAATAATAAATGCTTTGAGCTCCATAAATCAAATGGCACTTGCAGGAAAATGAGGATTTGTAAGTGCGGTATATTTCACATGATGGATAATTGGGGGAATTTCAAACATAAATGCAATGAAATTCACTGTTCTACATGTCATGAAAAATATAAGGCGGATGGAGTGAAGCATGTATGTTATATGAAAGATGCTAAGCCTAAAAATAGCCCTTGTATAACCGTGTACTACGATACAGAAACTTACACGAACGATGAAACCAAAGAAGTTATTCCACATTTACTCGTAAGTCAGACTATCTGTGATGAGTGCATGGAGATCGAGTGTGATGAGTGCCACAAATGTGGTAAACGGACAAACGTTTTTAAAACGACTGCACACGGCAGCCCTGTGGAACTCTTTGTATCCTATATTGTCAAATTAGCGGACAAATTTTAAAAAATGACTGTATTTTCTTGCCCATAACGCGGCGAAATTTGACACACAGTCCCTTTATAAGGAGTTGTTTGAACACGAGTCGTCTGCGATATTTACAGGTGATCCCTTGAAAAGAGGCAACAAACTAATACAGATGCAGATAAGAGGTAATGTACAGTTTAAAGACACCCTGCTGTTCACACCTTGTAAATTAGCAAAGCTGCCCAAGGTCATGGGCGTAGCCGCTGAAGTTTCAAAAGGTATTTCCCTTACACATTCCTCACTAACGAAACTTTGAATTACGTAGGACTACCTCCACCCAAACATTACTTTAACTACACCAACATGAGTGATAGTGAGCGTGAAGATTTTGACCGCTACTACAACAGTTTTAATGAAGCTAATCCATACAATATAGCTGATGAATGTGAACGTTATTGCGTGAATGACGTACATGAACTTAGAGTATACTTTCAATAAGTGCCATCAAAAATTCAATGGTGTTAGACCCATTCAAATGCTGTGACAGTTTGTTTGGAGGGCGCACAAACCCATTCAAGCTATACTGTCCACCTAGGGCGTGAAACTCCACTACTACGACTTCTGCTCTTTATACCCCTACGTGATGAAGAACAATCCGTACCCCGTAGGTGCGCCTGAAAAAATGGGTCCCACCATACCAACCATCGAGGAGTTTTCAGCGAACTTGAATGAGAGCTACTCTGGACTCTCTTTAGTAGACGTGCTCCCCCCTCGCGATTTATGGATGACGATCTTACCCGTCGTTATAGATCACAAGCTCATGTTTCCCCTGTGCGTGAAGTGTGCAGAGGAGAACAACGGTGATTGTAACCATATAACCAACCAGCGTAAGATCAGAGGTGTATATACAAGCCCTGAGCTGGCCCTAGCCGTTCGCCATGGGTATAGAATATTGAAGATACATGAGGTGTGGAGGTTTTAGAAGATACCCAACCTTTTCACACCATATATAAACGCTTTTTTGAAGGATAAAGTAGAAGCATCAGGATATCCGCGAGGGGTTGATACCAAAGGTGAAAAAACGGCTTATATTCAGCGTTACCGTGCCCATGAAGGTATACAGCTTGACCGATCCCAAATTGTTAAGAATTCTGGCAAGCGCTTTAGTGCAAAGTTGTGTCTAAACAGTCTTTGTGGGAAATTTGCACAGAATACCGGCAAAGGCAACGTTCATTTGGCACAAAATTATAGTGAAGTGTGGGATTATGCCAATGCTCCCGATAAAGAGGTTATGGAGATCGTGAATGTAGGTAATACTTACATAAAAAAGTACAACATCACCGAACTAGCCACATATACCTCACGGGTTACAAACATACCTGTAGCCAGCTTCACAACGGCCTACGCCCGCATCAAACTTTGGGGTGTACTGCACTCTCTTGGAAGGAGGGTGCTGTACGCTGACACAGATAGCTTAATATTCACAAAGAGGGAGGGTAAATACATGCCTGCTATTGGGGAATTCTTTGGAGAGCTAACTGATGAGATCAAGGACGAGTATGATGATGGTGCATGCGCAGACTCGTTTGTGTCAACAGGGCCAAAAACCTATGGGGTACGGGTGAGGGTAGGGGATGATATGAAATATATCGTGAAGGCTAAGGGTATCACGCTTAATCATGCGAACCGTCGAGTCGTTAACTTTGACTCGTTGAAGGATCTAGTGTGCTTGGAAGATGAGGGTGACCAACCACCCCAACTGACTGTGGGGACCCACAATTTTCGGGCGCAGAAACTGGGGTGTGTGAAGGAACTTAGGGGCACGAAGGTATGTCGTAACACCTATAGGAAACGTTACCAGGTGCCTGGTATCTATGATACCGTACCCTTTGGTTACCTTAATTCTTGATTGTATTTATATATATATGTGTGTATGTGTGTGTGTGTGTGTGTGTGTGTGTGTGTGTGTGTGTGTGTTTACAGTAAAAACCTAAGCTCCGCCCACTGTAAGATCGGTCACGTGACTCCTGCCACTACCTGACCATATCTCTATCCCTGTGTGCTCAGTTGACCTCTGCATACCCTTGAGCTCAGACGTGTATTCTCCCGCGCAGACGAAAAATAGTAATGGCTACCTTTAATATTGCGTGTTCAACGTTTATGTAGTGGTATTCGGCAAAGTGCCAAGATGTGGTGGATACTGAAAAACGCCCTATTCCACCCTCTTTTGATACTTTTAAGGCTACATTTAGCCATCCGAAGGACCAAGATGTTCAAATACTCTACTGGTATTCTGGCGAGGGCATTGTAGGTTTTCGTAGTGCAAACGATGTATTGAACTATGTTGTAGACCTAACCTTTATAAAGGCTACCATATACCGCGAAATAGAAGAAACAACACGTTCAGAAGATAAGCAACGGTTATCGATAGTGATTCTTGTTGATGAGTGGTATGACAAGCGATATTATGTCATGTTACATCATACCGACTACTCGTACCCTACGATTGAGAATGTAAATCTTGTCATCATGGAGAATCTTAAGTATTTTTACCACTATACTAATATATATCATGACGAGGTTTGTAGTGAGGTTGTGGCTAATGGCCTGTGTGAGTTTTTAACAGACTTTAGAAACGAGTATCGCTTGTTAAACAAAAAGGATAAATATGGGCATATGTTTCTCTCAAATAGTGCACCGAATTGTGAAGATGTTTAGTTTGTGGAAATGAACGTCTGGTGAGTGATAAAACATTAAAGCCGGTATTGCTTCATGTAGCGGAAAATGCTTTTTGTCCAGTATAATGGGCACAAGTGTTCGAAAACGCCTGTACACGCTTCAACAGTTTGTGGTGTGACTCGCTTCCCCGAGCGAGCCGCCCACCCGTATACCTCACCCCTCTAAAACACACGAATTCGAACAAACCCGTACACGTTTCATCAGCGTAACTCACTCCGCCCGTCGAGCCGATCCGTCCACCTGTGACTCATAGTCATCTCACCGCTTGAACCGACTAGACGTGCGAATACGATGGAACTTCCTTTGAGAAGCATTCTCAACGCCTCGTACGATGCCTCCGTGACGAAGTCATTGTGCGTGTTCAAGCGTGAAACCGGCACCATTAACTATGTACTTGAAACGAATTGCAGGCAAGCAAACAAATGTAATGTTATTTATTTAAGTGTTGAGGAGATGAATAGAGTCTTCTTGATAGTTGAGAAGTGGGGAGAGGACCGTTATAAAATACCTGCAGGTGTAGGTACAAGAAGAGAGCAGATTAGTGATGGCCCCTCATATGCCGTTGTTTGCACGTTGTGTATAATTAACCATCAGCCATGCATTGATATACGACTGATGTGGAAGAATGCATCTGATAATAACGTTCTTGTCCCTACGCGAAACCGTTTCATCCTCGACAGAATGTTTGAAATCGTCGGATTCCGCAAGCTGAAGCCTATATTAGACGCTCGTGTTACGGATATGATTTATTTTGACACGGTTCTTGAATACGCATATACCACTCTACTCGACGGATTTATCGAATGTAGGAATGAACAAGGCGAGAATGGTCTAGAGCTGGATGCATATTTAAAAGGTTTAGACTCTTCGAAATATCCCGAACTTTGTACAAAGCATTTGAGCGGTACAGGGCAGAGCTTGCCTACACTGTTCACCCTGAAGAGCTGTATCTCTATATAATGAGTAGCTGTCGTTTCGACTTGTAAGATTATTTCAATTGCCGCTATGCAGAGTGAAGAAGAGTTCACGATTGAAAAGCTCGAGACGGTAAGAAAAAATCCTCGATTGGAAAGGAGTGTTTATAAACTTGAATTTAATAATGATGTGGTTAACAATGACACCCTTTGTGCGTGCTTTTGATTGTATTCTAGCCGTGCTTAGAGATAACTTGGCAGCCGAATGTAAAGTGGGCACAAAAATAGTATTGAACGATATGAAAGCCATTTATGTCGAGTATAGGTATCTGTATAACTTGAACGGTGAAGTACTGCTTGGACGGTTTTACCGTGTAATGCAAAGTAATAACGATGTGAATGTAAGTAGTATAGCCGCAAAAAGGGAGACAGAAAATGGATCAATTGTCCCTCCTTTATGAGGTGTCCTTCATGGTTCTTTAAAAAAAAAAAAAAAAAATCGTTTTCACCTCCATTCAAAAAATAAAATTTTAAAACAAAATTTTAAAAAATAAATTTAAAAAATTAAATTTAAAAAATTAAATTTTAAAAATGATTCGTCTTCACCTTCCTTCAAAAAAATTTAAGAAAGGATTGATCCTGGCCTTCCTCCTTGAAAAAAGTTCTTTCATGAGGCAAACAAGAACAAACATGCAAAAACATACATACATTTGAGTACTTTCTGTTCAGGCAAGTTCCGTCAGACAGTAGAAATGAAAACTTAAAATGAATATCTGAAAGGTTTTAATAGGCCTAACGAGATTGCGCATCGACATCAACACATCCAATTTTCAAATGTTAACAAATTTCGAACAATACATAAATCAAAATTCAGATTGAACATATTTTAAATCGAAAACAAGTTCTTTGTTTAAGATCTGTATTATGAAAAATAAAATGAACATTTATTATTTTAATTTAAATAAACTAATTTCTCTCTTTTTTAAGGGAAAGTGACTTATTTTCAAACGAGATGACCTTCAAATACAATATATGCTCATAGCGCACGCATATTTGTTTATTTACTTTTAAATATGTAGTTTTCTGTTATTTACATCGATATATACCATCACATTCACTTTCACATGCCATCTTCTGGTATGTGAATTAATAATTTTACTGTACAGCAAATTTCGTTACAAAATTGCATGTGTTAAAAAGAACATCAAGTTGCGTAACGCAGCTTTGAAACTGAAGCATCAATTCTGTTATCCTCCTCTAAACATCCACTTAAATATTATTACTAATATTAATTTATTGTTATTATTACATATATATGTGTACACGTGTTAAGAGTATTTAAATTAAATATATTGATTTCAATTCCCTTCGTAATAAAAGCATCTGGCAACTCTACCCCAATCTTGCTATATTTTTCTCACAGTAACTGTTTTGAGAGTAGTAGTTAAGTTTAACTTTCTTTTAACGACTATTAGCTGCTACTAATCTTTTTTATAATTATTATTATTATATTATATCATATATATATATATATATATATATATATATATATATATATATATATATATATATATATATATATATATATATAACATCCAAATAAGTAGGTTCGGGTAAAAAACTTTCTTATTAGATGCAATTAAAGAAAACGGGATGTCGAGTTTGTGTGGAATGTCATTTTTAAATAGATTCAGTGGGAAATAGGTACTGAAAGTTGAGAGATTTTTCATTAAGAACCTTTCTAGTTGTAGTTATAGTTAGGCCTATTCACATTACTTTAATTATCATTTCCCTAATTTAACGACTGTTCACAATTCCTCATAATTCTCAGAATAAACGTATTTGTTTTCACACCAGTCAGGCCAGTATTTACATCAATCACACAGAATGTTCATGCTTATTGTTTTTGTCATTAGCTGTACCAATCATGTCTTTACAAACTGAAGCGTACCGTTATACAACGTTTAAAATGTTATAATTTAATACTTTATGATATCAGATCTCGTATAAAAAAACATACTTTCAATCATAATAATGTACTTATAGAACGCACCATACGCTTTTTCACTTGTATTAAAAACGTAAAACTGAAAGTTGTATCATCACGCAATCTTCGATTCTGCAATGACGTAAGTGAGCCCTAACATTTAATTTAAAATTATTTAACAGATCATTCGAGGGAACTGTACATCGATCTCATTATAACTTCTGACTCATAATAACCCGCCATGCATATTTACAAGAGTCGAATTTAAATAAATAAATAATATATATATATATAAGGAGTTTGTATGTGGCATTCCAACAGAAGGCAGGAAGTGTCTGAACCATGTTTCTCCCATCACTGTCCTCTTCATCTGGCCTTTTTACATGTCACGTCTACACTGTGAGCAGTCCAGCATACTCTCAAACACGCGCTTCTCACTATATCCCTTACTACAACAGAAGGCAGGAAGTGTCTGAACCATGTTTCTCCCATCACTGTCCTCTTCATCTGGCCTTTTTACATGTCACGTCTACCCTGTGAGCAGTCCAGCATACTCTCAAACACGCGCTTCTCACTATATCCCTTACTACACACGCATGCATCTTACACACTACACAGTCTTTTCAAAAAAGGTGTAATTTCAATAGTTTCGGAGATTCGCGATTGGCCCCTCCTTCCTGCCTGCATCGTATATAGTACCAAGCAAGTCTCTCCACAGTTTACAGGTTTCCTCATTGTCTAAAATTTATAAAGTTCTCTCTTATTGTTTTCCTTATTGTAACGGACATCACAACCGAATTTAAATAGTATTTAAGTATTATGTCGAGCAACATAGCTAGATAACCCCGCCACAGCCTAGTTTCTTTGCATAATCATGAAACATGAAACAAGATTATATATATATATATATATATATATATATATATATATATATATATATATATATATATATACGGCAAAAGTAGTTTGAAGATTTATTCCATCACACGACTGATTATAATTATACACTTTAGAGGAGTTTGCAAATTGCATATACTTAGACAAAAAGTATTAGATCTTATGATGATTTCATGTCATTATCAGCATGCTTCACTGTCCTTTCAGTCATTGTGACCGTAGAACGTACCAGAACTATGGTCTTGACAAACCACAATGTGTTAAATTTAAATATTGACTTATTGTTATTATTACATATATATGTACACGTGTTAAGAGTATTTAAATTAAATATATTGATTTAAATACATTTCGTAATAAGAGCATCTGGTAACTCTACCCCAATTTTGCTATATGAAAATGAAAATGAAAAGGTTTATTGGCAGACTATAGTCCATATGGCAAATATTATTAATACAATGACAGTTCATACACTAAGGGTAGAAATATATACAATTGATTAGAAATAATACTGCACTGTCGAAGTTAAGTGGAGCTACAGACAGACAGTTTTCGTACCAAGAAGTCCATAGCTTAGAGAGGATAAATGGCAGGACTCATGGATAGCTTGGATGATCGGGTTGGTTGATTTTTTAATTCTTTGCATTAGAATGTGTTGAGCACGTCTTGTTACCTCCGGGAAGCTCGGGACATTGCGGGTAGCAAACATTTGCGAAGCTGAGCATCTCGGGGGTAATTTATGTAAGAGTCTAAAAGAACTGTTGTACAGCAAATTTAGGGTACTGCCAGAACCTTTTTTATAATTCACCCAGAGTTGCAGACCGTATATATTACTGCAGAAAGTACGAAAGAGTGTGTCTTTAGCTTCACTTGTACAGAAACGAAAGCTCCTTATGGTCATATTCGCTTTAGCATACAGGCTTCGAGACTGTTTTCTTATATCCGAGTCATCACTCAAGGAGCTGGTAATAGTTTGACCCAATTACTTAAACTCTTGTACTTCCTCAATTACTTCACCATTCATTTTAAACCTTATGTGAAAAATGCTCTGTATCAATTGGTCCACAATTAACCCACCCCTTATATCCACAGTCTAACTATAGAGTAGATTAAGTCTAGCCTTGTAGGGGTCAGCCTAGAGATTCCGGAAATGGTCCAGAGCGGGCAGATAAATTGAGGTCCACAGTAGGATTCCTCACCAAATTAGGTTAGGGCAATCTACCTTCACCTTTGTTACGCTATGAGTTGATGCTAGGTCTTAGGCCACAATGTAGGCCTAATTTGTCTGACCCAGCTTAATTTACTGCGTTTACTTCTAACTGGGTTAAAAACACAATTAGTCACTTACTACTAGTTATTAGAGACCCTTTTCCCCTTTTGTTTAATTGTTGAGAGCGTACTTGCTGGTGGGGATCTTTTTTCCGTTGTTTGTTCTTCCCCTTCCCTCGTTCCGTCTTGTAGCCCCGTTCCTCGTTTTCGTTCTCCCTTGTCCACCTTTTCGCTGGGCTTTTTCCACCAGCGACCTCTTGGTTTTTTTGGTTGGTTGATCGGTAATGTATATCTATTACCGAGCACGCTCTTGTCACACAGTATATAAATACTAGTGTGGAGAATAACTCTGGTGAGCAACCAATTGGTTTCATCCACCCAGTTATTGACATAAAAGGAATTTAATAATTGTTCGATTAACTACCTACCTACTCAGTGAACCATTTTCGTTACATCCCAACTACCCACACATCAGTTTTCCATATACTGGGGGCCCCGGGAGATAAAAATTTTGGTGTCAATGTCACCAATTTTTATGTCTGAGTGTAGACTAGCTAACTATTTGACTGTAAATGCCTGTTAATCTGATTAACAGTGACTATCCTCACCATCTCATGGAGAAGATGTAGCATTTAATTAGAAGAGAAAATATACATCCATAAGATGAAACTGTCTATGGTCTTTACCATAAGAAAAGGAAAAGTGAAAGTTAGAAGATAAAATTACAATTCCCCAGCATCTATTTTTTGTTGTAAAACTAGTCGCGCCTTTAATGCTGTTTGTCGCTGAGGTCATGTGTCTGTCAATGTTGTAGTAGGATGCGTTACCACTCCTACTGTCAAAGGAATAGTTACTGGAAGTTCAGTGTCTCCAGTTGTTACTGGCGGTGGAGAAGGTTCTCCAAAGTCCATTGTTTTGGGTCCAGGCTCTAAGGGGTACAAAAGAGAAATGTCTCTTGTTGTGTCACCCGTTGAAGTCCTTAATTTGACCACTCTTGTTACCCCGTCTGCCCCTGGTCTGAGTTCTAAAACTCTAGCCAGAGGCCAGTATTGTCTTGGAGTACTGTCATGTATGAGAACAAGGTCCCCTACCTTAATTGTGTCAGACCAATCCTTCTTAGTCATTTGTTTATGTCTCTCCCTTAGACCCATCAAGTACTCAGTTTTCCGCTGTTTAATGAAATGAGCTTTAACTCTAGTTAAATGTTGTAACTTAGTCTGGAGCTCATCATGTCGTTGAGTCCAGTTTGGGTCTTCTGAAGAGTCTATATAGTAGTCCGGCAGGAGACTAACTTGTTCTCCCCGAATCAAATGATTTGGAGTTAATGGTTCCGGGTCATTAATGTTGTCACTTACATAAGTGAGTGGTCTATTGTTAATGATGTTCTCAATCTCAGCCAGGAGAGTGAGCAACTCAAACAAGTGTATCTGTTTTTTACCATTTGCTTTCTTCAAGCAATTCTTTACTGCTTGTATATTCCTCTCCCAGATAGAACCATACCAAGGAGAGGCAACCGGAATATACTTCCACTTTATGTTTGAATTTTGTATATATAATTGTGTGAATTCATTGCTTAACAAATCGTGGATGACTTGTTCACCAGCCTTGAAATATGTAGCATTGTCAGTCCAAACTGTCTTGGGTACTGAATGTCGTGCACAGAATCTCTTAAAGACAGCAACAAAAGACTCTGCTGTAAGGTCCTCCACAACATCCAGATAAACAGCTCGTGAGGCAGCACATGTAAACAGTACAATGTACATTTTTTGTTCAGTGTCAACCAACCCCACAGTCAATGCTCCTGTATAGTCAATGCCTACAGTCTCAAAGGGTCTGTTGAGAGTAACTCTCTCCTCTGGCAAAGCAGGAGGATTTGGTATCCTATAGGGCCTAGCATGAATACGCCTACATGTGATACACTCACTCAGGACTGTTTTAACAGTGATCCTTCCCTTGGGTATCCAATAAGTTTTTCTTAATGTAGTTAGTGTCTGTGGTACCCCCATATGATGTACATCATTGTGTGTGTTTGTCTGATGATTAATGTTGTCAAATAGCTAAATCTAGGTAAAAGGATTGGATGTTTGCTTTTGTAAGACAGTTTTGATTTGTCTAATCTCCCTTTACACCTTAGATGGCATTCCTCATCTCTGAACAAATTTAGATCCACAACTACTGATGGTACAGGTTCTTTTGTTTGTTTCCCATTAGTCAAGAATTCTAACTCTTTATTGTACTCCTTTTGTCGTGCATGCGCTATCCAGTACTTGGTTGCAACTTCTGTATAATTATGATTGTTTTTATTTAGCTGTTTGTTTATTGTAGTTAAACAGTTGTGAGCAAACCTCAAACAGTAAGCTGTGACCCTGACAAGTTTGCTGAAATCAGAATAATGTTCATAATTAGTGATTGGTTCAACCTTTTCATTTGAAAAGATTAAATTTAATGTCAAGTTAACTTGTTCCACAGGCCATTGGTCTGTATTACAGAGCCACTTAGGTCCCATGAACCAAGTTTTGTTTGACTTCAACAACTTGTAGGATAAACCTCTGGTCAGAAAGTCTGCTGGATTTTGTTTAGTTGGAACATAGTGAAAGTTTACTTGTAGTCTTTCATTAGCTTCAGCTATTTCTTTTAGCCTATTTCTTGCAAAGATATTCTTACTATTAATGCTAGCATTCCGTATCCAGGCAAGACAAATCTGACTGTCAAGCCAGATGTGGATATCAGTTATGTTCACAACATGGTAAGCATCCTTAAGCAATGAATTGGTTTTAATGGCTAACGCAGCAGCCAATAGTTCCAGTTGAGGTATGGTTCGGGTAGGTTTGAGGGGTGCAACTTTCCCTTTTGCATAAATTAGATGATTTTCTGTAGGACTTACAAGGTATGCACAGTACCCATAAGCATGTGTGCTTGCATCAGCAAACACATGAAGTCTCTGTGGCTTATCCCTAAACCCACAGCACCTTTGAATTTTAATGTTCTGCACTTTTGTTAAATCAGCAGCTAACTTCTTCCAAAATTTTTGCTATCCATTTGTTATTGGATCATCCCACCCAACATTTGTCATCCAAACTTCTTGGAGGAGAATCTTTGATTTTATTGTTGAAGGCAGGAATAGACCCATGGGGTCAAAATTTTTTGAAGCCTCTGATAATATTTGTCTTTTAATATTTACTTCCTCATCAAGTTTAAAACCTTTAGTACAGATTGAATCATGACTGATAGAAGATGCATCCAAATAACAGTTCATACCTAAAGTTTTAACTCTGTCTGATGGATCAGTAAGACCATTATTATCCTTTAAAATCTTTTTGTTTAAATCCTCATCATTTGAAATCCACTCTCTAAGTTCAAAGTTACCTTGTTGCATAATGTTTTGTGTGTTCATAGACCTCAGATAATTCAGATTTTGTTGTTGTTGAGCCTATTAGATTGTCTACGTAAAAATGTTCCTTGAGGAAGTTCAATGTTAAAGAGTTATTAAACTGGTTCAAATGATGTCTAATTGTCAACGCTAATAGGCTAGGTGAGCAATTGGCTCCAAACAACACAACATTAAATCTATAGGTTATGGACCCTTTATTCAAATCAAATGGATCCCTGAACCATAAGAACCTAAGTTGGTTCTTGTCATATTCATTTTTTAGATTTATTCTCAAAAATGCCTTTGAAATGTCACTTTGTACGGCATATTTATCTAACCTGAGGAGTCAGGTGAACACCTCTCCTCCTTTCTCTCCTTTCTCTTGGGGGATAACGCCGCCTCCAAGTTTCCTTGTTGCACCTACAGCATCCCCCCACCCCCCTTTGCTTTTTTTTTGGCAAAAGCAAAGGGGGGTGGGGGGATGCTGTAGGTGCAACAAGGAAACTTGGAGGCGGCGTTATCCCCCAAGAGAAAGGAGAGAAAGGAGGAGAGGTGTTCACCTGACTCCTCAGGTTAGATAAATATGCCGTACAAAGTGACATTTCAAAGGCATTTTTGAGAATAAATCTAAAAAATGAATATGACAAGAACCAACTTAGGTTCTTATGGTTCAGGGATCCATTTGATTTGAATGAAGGGTTCATAACTTATAGATTTAATGTTGTGTTGTTTGGAGCCAATTGCTCACCTAGCCTATTAGCGTTGACAATTAGACATCATTTGAACCAGTTTAATAACTCTTTAACATTGAACTTCCTCAAGGAACATTTTTACGTAGACAATCTAATAGGCTCAACAACAACAAAATCTGAATTATCTGAGGTCTATGAACACACAAAACATTATGCAACAAGGTAACTTTGAACTTAGAGAGTGGATTTCAAATGATGAGGATTTAAACAAAAAGATTTTAAAGGATAATAATGGTCTTACTGAGCCATCAGACAAAGTTAAAACTTTAGGTATGAACTGGTATTTAGATGCAGCTTCTAACAGTCATGATTCAATCTGTACTAAAGGTTTTAAACTTGATGAGGAAGCAAATACTAAAAGACAAATATTATCAGAGGTTCCAAAAAATTTTGACCCCATGGGTCTATTCCTGCCTTCAACAATAAAATCAAAGATTCTCCTCCAAGAAGTTTGGAGGACAAATGTTGGGTGGGATGATCCAATAACAAATGGAGAGCAAAAATCTTGGAAGAAGTTAGCTGCTGATTTAACAAAAGTGCAGAACATTAAAATTCAAAGGTGCTGTGGGTTTAGGGATAAGCCCCAGAGACTTCATGTGTTTGCTGATGCAAGCACACAGGCTTATGAGTGCTGTGCATACCTTGTAAGTCCTACAGAAAGTCATCTAATTTATGGAAAAGGGAAAGTTGCACCCCTCAAACCTACCCGAACCATACCTCAACTGGAACTATTGGTTGCTGCATTAGCCATTAAAACCATTTCATTGCTTAAGGATGCTTACCATGATGTGAACATAACTGATATCCACATCTGGCTTGACAGTTAGATTTGTCTTGCCTGGATACGGAATGCTAGCATTAATAGTAAGAATATCTTTGTAAGAAATAGGCTAAAAGAAATAGCTGAAGCTAATGAAAACCTACAAGTAAACTTTCACTATGTTCCAACTAAACAAAATCCAGCAGACTTTCTGACCAGAGGTTTATCCTACAAGTTGTTGAAGTCAAACAAAACTTGGTTCATGGGACCTAAGTGGCTCTGTAATACAGTCCAATGGCCTGTGGAACAAGTTAACTTGACATTAAATTTAATCTTTTCAAATGAACCAATCACTAATTATGAACATTATTCTGATTTCAGCAAACTTGTCAGGGTCACAGCCTACTGTTTGAGGTTTGCTCACAACTGTTTAACTACAATAAACAAACAGCTAAATAAAAACAATCATAATTATACAAAAGTTGCAACCAAGTACTGGATAGGGCATGCACAACAAAAGGAGTACAATAAAGAGTTAGAATTCTTGACTAATGGGAAACAAACAAAAGAACCTGTACCATCAGTAGTTGTGGATCTAAATTTGTTCAGAGATGAGGAAGGCCTTCTAAGGTGTAAAGGGAGATTAGACAAATCAAAACTGTCTTACAAAAGCAAACATCCAATCCTTTTACCTAGATTTAGCTATTTGACAACATTAATCATCAGACAAACACACAATGATGTACATCATATGGGGGTACCACAGACACTAACTACATTAAGAAAAACTTATTGGATACCCAAGGGAAGGATCACTGTTAAAACAGTCCTGAGTGAGTGTGTCACATCTAGCCGTATTCATGCTAGGCCCTATAGGAAACCAAATCCTCCTGCTTTGCCAGAGGAGAGAGTTACTCTCAACAGACCCTTTGAGCCTTTGAGACTGTAGGCATTGACTATACAGGAGCATTGACTGTGGGGTGGTTGACACTGAACAAAAATGTACATTGTACTGTTTACATGTGCTGCCTCACGAGCTGTTTATCTGGATGTTGTGGAGGACCTTACAGCAGAATCTTTTGTTGCTGTCTTTAAGAGATTCTGTGCACGACATTCAGTACCCAAGACAGTTTGGACTGACAATGCTACATATTTCAAGGCTGGTGAACAAGTCATCCACGACTTGTTAAGCAATGAACTCACACAATTATATATACAAAATTCAAACATAAAGTGGAAGTATATTCCGGTTGCCTCTCCTTGGTATGATTCTATCTGGGAGAGGCAGTGGCGGTCCTAGCTTACATGACGCCCTGGGCGAACCTCACCTTCAGCGCCCCCCCCCCCTGTTCGCCAACACACACACATTCGAATCCCCCCAAAATAAAGGACAGACATAACTCTTTCACAAAATAACTTTTTATTGGACTAATTGTTGGAACTTCAGAACCAAAACAAAGACTCAAATTTCTGAATTTTACAAATCCTTCATCACGTAAATAGAATAACTCACTTAAGAGAATGTAATTATGATACTATGAACAGGAAAAATACAAATTAAATTGCACAACTGCCATAAATAAACTAGAGAATCAAATTTCTAAATTGTACAAATGCTCTATCACATAAATAGAATAAGACACTTAAGAGAGGGTAATTATTATGCTACACTTTGAACAAGAAACAAAATAAATTGCACCACAGCACAACTGCCATCTAAAGCCTGACTCTTCTTACCTTCCTTGATGCAAAGTCATTGATCTTTTATTATTTATTTTATTTTATTTTTTATTTTTATTTATTTCTTTATTTATTTATTCTTATTTTTATTTTTATTTTTTTTGCAGGCGCTCATGCCGCCCCTCCACAAATGCCGCCCTGTGCGGCTGCCCATATTGCCCATATGAGGAACCGCCACTGGGGAGAGGAATATACAAACAGTAAAGAATTGCTTGAAGAAAGCAATTGGTAAAAAACAGATACACTTGTTTGAGTTGCTCACTCTCCTGGCTGAGATTGAGAACATCATTAACAATAGACCACTCACTTATGTGAGTGACAACATTAATGACCCGGAACCATTAACTCCAAATCATTTGATTCGGGGAGAACAAGTTAGTCTCCTGCCGGACTACAATATAGACTCTTCAGAAGACCCAAACTGGACTCAACGACATGATGAGCTCCAGACTAAGTTACAACATTTAACTAGAGTTAAAGCGCATTTCATTAAACAGCGGAAAACTGAGTACTTGATGGGTCTAAGGGAGAGACATAAACAAATGACTAAGAAGGATTGGTCTGACACAATTAAGGTAGGGGACCTTGTTCTCATACATGACAGTACTCCAAGACAATACTGGCCTCTGACTAGAGTTTTAGAACTCAGACCAGGGGCAGACGGGGTAACAAGAGTGGTCAAATTAAGGACTTCAACGGGTGACACAACAAGAGACATTTCTCTTTTGTACCCCTTAGAGTCTGAACCCAAAACAATGGACATTGGAGAACCTTCTCCACCGACAGTAACAACTGGAGACACTGAACTTCCAGTAACTATTCCTTTGACAGTAGGAGTGGTAACGCATCCTACTACAACATTGACAGACACAAGACCTCAGCGACAAACAGCATTAAAGGCGCGACTAGTTTTACAACAAAAAATAGATGCTGGGGAATTGTAATTTTATCTTCTAACTTTCACTTTTCCTTTTCTTATGGTAAAGACCATAGACAGTTTCATCTTATGGATGTATATTTTCTCTTCTAATTAAATGCTACATCTTCTCCATGAGAAGGTGAGGATAGTCACTGTTAATCAGATTAACAGACATTTACAGTCAAATAGTTAGCTAGTCTACACTCAGACATAAAAATTGGTGACAATGACACCAAAATTTTTCTCTCCCGGGGCCCCCAGTATATGGAAAATTGATGTGTGGGTAGTTGGGAGGTAACGAAAATGGTTCACTGAGCAGGTAGGTAGTTAATCGAACAATTATTAAATTCCTTTTATGTCAATAACTGGGTGAATGAAACCAATTGGCTTCTCACCAGAGTTATTCTCCACACTAGTATTTATATACTGTGTGACAAGAGCGTGCTCGGTAATAGATATACATTACCGATCAACCAACCAAAAAACACCAAGAGGACGCTGGTGGAAAAAGCCCCGCGAAAAGGAGGACAAGGGAGAACGAAAACGAGGAACGGGGCCTACATTGTGGCCTAAGACCTAACATCAACTCATAGCTTAACAAAGGTGAAGGTAGAGTGCCCTAACCTAATTTGGTGAGGAATCCTACTGTGGACCTCAATTTATCTGCCCGCTCTGGACCATTTCCAGAATCTCTAGGCTGACCCCTACAAGGCTAGACTTAATCTACTCTATAGTTAGACTGGAGATATAAGGGGTGGGTTAATTGTGGACCAATTCATACAGAGCATTTTTCACATAAGGTTTAAAATGAATGGTGAAGTAATTGAGGAAGTACAAGAGGTTAAGTAATTGGGTCAAACTATTACCAGCTCCTTGAGTGATGACTCGGATATAAGAAAACAATCTCGAAGCCTGTGTACTAAAGCGAAGATGACCATAAGGAGCTTTCGTTTCTGTACAAGTGAAGCTAAAGACACACTCTTTCGTACTTTCTGCAGTAATATATACGGTCTGCAGCTCTGGGTGAATTATAAAAAAGGTTCTGGCAGTACCCTAAATTTGCTGTACAACAGTTCTTTTAGACTCTTACATAAATTACCCCCGAGATGCTCAGCTTCGCAAATGTTAATGTTTGCTACCCGCAATGTCCCGAGCTTCCCGGAGGTAACAAGACGTGCTCAACACATTCTAATGCAAAGAATTAAAAAATCAACCAACCCGATTATCCAAGCTATCCATGAGTCCTGCCATTTATCCTCTAAGCTATGGACTTCTTGGTACGAAAACGTCTGTCTGTAGCTCCACTTAACTTCGACAGTGCAGTATTATTTCTAATCAATTGTATATATTTCTACCCTTAGTGTATGAACTGTCATTGTATTAATAATATTTGTCATATGGACTATAGTCTGCCAATAAACCTTTTCATTTTCATTTTCATATAGCAAAATTGGGGTAGAGTTGCCAGATGCTCTTATTACGAAATGTATTTAAATCAATATATTTAATTTAAATACTGTTAACACGTGTACATATATATATATATGTAATAATAACAATAAATCAATATTTAAATTTAACACATTGTGGTTTGTCAAGACCATAGTTCTGGTACGATCTATGGTCACAATGACTGAAAGGACAGTGAAGCATGCTGATAATGACATGAAATCAGCATAAGACCTAATATTTTTTGTCTAAGTATATGCAATTTGCAAACTCCTCTAAAGTGTATAATTATAATCAGTCGTGTGATGGAATAAATCTTCAAACCACTTTTGCCATATATATATATATATATATTTATATATATAAATAATCTTGTTTCATGTTTCATGATTATGCAAAGAAACTAGGCTGTGGCGGGGTTATCTAGCTATGTTGCTCGACATAATACTTAAATACTATTTAAAATCGGTTGTGATGTCCGTTACAATAAGGAAAACAATAAGAGAGAACTTTATAAATTTTAGACAATGAGGAAACCTGTAAACTGTAGAGAGACTTGCTTGGTAATATATACGATGCATGCAGGAAGGAGGGGACAATCGCGAATCTCCGAAACTACTGAAATTACACCTTTTTTGAAAAGACTGTGTAGTGTGTAAGATGCATGCGTGTGTAGTAAGGGATATAGTGAGAAGCGCGTGTTTGAGAGTATGCTGGACTGCTCACAGGGTAGACGTGACATGTAAAAAGGCCAGATGAAGAGGACAGTGATGGGAGAAACAGGGTTCAGACACTTCCTGCCTTCTGTTGGAATGCCACATACAAACTCCTTATATATATATATATATATTTATTTAAATTCGACTCTTGTAAATATGCATGGCGGGTTATTATGAGTCAGAAGTTATAATGAGATCGATGTACAGTTCCCTCGAATGGTCTGTTAAATAATTTTAAATTAAATGTTAGGGCTCACTTACGTCATTGCAGAATCGAAGATTGCGTGATGATACAACTTTCAGTTTTACGTTTTTAATACAAGTGAAAAAGCGTATGGTGCGTTCTATAAGTACATTATTATGATTGAAAGTATTTTTGTGGCCATTTGTACAGAAAATGATGTTTTTTATACGAGATCTGATGTCATAAAGTATTAAATTATAACATTTTAAACGTTGTATAACGGTACGCTTCAGTTTGTAAAGACATGATTGGTACAGCTAATGACAAAAACAATAAGCATGAACATTCTGTGTGATTGATGTAAATACTGGCCTGACTGGTGTGAAAACAAATACGTTTATTATGAGAATTATGAGGAATTGTGAACAGTCGTTAAATTAGGGAAATGATAATTAAAGTAATGTGAATAGGCCTAACTATAACTACAACTAGAAAGGTTCTTAATGAAAAATCTCTCAACTTTCAGTACCTATTTCCCACTGAATCTATTTAAAAATGACATTCCACACAAACTCGACATCCCGTTTTCTTTAATTGCATCTAATAAGAAAGTTTTTTACCCGAACCTACTTATTTGGATGTTATATATATATATATATATATATATATATATATATATATGTATATATATATATATATAATAATAATAATAATAATAATAATAACAAGATTAGTAGCAGCTAATAGTCGTTAAAAGAACGTTAAACTTAACTACTACTCTCAAAACAGTTACTGTGAGAAAAATATAGCAAGATTGGGGTAGAGTTGCCAGATGCTTTTATTACGAAGGGAATTGAAATCAATATATTTAATTTAAATACACTTAACACGTGTACATATATATGTAATAATAACAATAAATTAATATTATTAATAATATTTAAGTGGATGTTTAGAGGAGGATAACAGAATTGATGCTTCAGTTTCAAAGCTGCGTTACGCAAATTGATGTTCTTTTTAACACATGCAATTTTATAACGAAATTTGCTGTACAGTAAAATTATTAATTCACATACCAGAAGATGGCATGTGAAAGTGAATGTGATGGTATATATCGATGTAAATAACAGAAAACTACATATTTAAAAGTAAATAAACAAACATGCGTGCGCTATGAGCATATATTGTATTTGAAGGTCATCTCGTTTCAAAATAAGCCAGTTTCCCTTAAAAAAGAGAGAAATTAATTTATTTAAATTAAAATAATAAATGTTCATTTTAATTTTCATAATACAGATCTTAAACAAAGAACTTGTTTTCGATTTAAAATATGTTCAATCTGATTTTGATTTACGTATTGTTCGCAATTTGTTAACATTTGAGAATTCGATGTGTTGATGTCGATGCGCAATCTCGTTAGGCCTATTAAAACCTTTCAGATATTCATTTTGTTTTCATTTCTACTGTCTGGCGGAACTTGCCTGAACAGAAAGTACTCGAATGTATGTATGTTTTTGCATGTTTGTTCTTGTTTGCCTCATGAAAGAACTTTTATCAAGGAGGAAGGCCAGATCAACCCTTTCTTAAATTTTTTTGAAGGAAGGTGAAGACGAATCATTTTTAAAATTAAATTTTTTAAATTTAATTTTTTAAATTTATTTTTTAAAATTTTATGTTTTAAAATTTTATTTTTTGAATGGTGAAAACGTTTTTTTTTTTTTTTTTTAAAGAACCATGAAGGACACCTCATAAAGGAGGGACCGTGATGAAGGACGGTGAAGGATCCTCATGAAGGACGGTGAGGGGGGGAAATTTTCAAATTGATCCATTTTCTGTCTCCCTTTTTGCGGCTATACTACTAATGTAGACTCGATTATGCGTGAGTTTAGCGTTCTGCGCCGTAGAACAAAGTATTTTGATGTATATTTATATATTTATTTAATTTCTTTAATTTTATATATATTATATATATATATATATATATATATATATATAGAGGTGTCCGAGAATTAGCTGTACAATTTTTGGTTGTTATTAAAAGTCAACCATGACGTGTAGAAATTCCAGTGTTGTCCCATTTTACAGAGAATCTCATTAAGTTTTTTCTGATACCAAGTTGTGACAAGTTTTTTAGAAATTCCAGTGTGTCCGAACATTATGTGTACAATTTCATCTTTTAATAAAATTCTTGATAACACACGTAAAATTCTTAAACAAGGTTATTTAGAATCTGTATTTTCAAAAGTTTCTTTTATTAAAGTAACGTTGTTACAAACATTCGATATGTGCACCATTAGTGATTCGCAAAACATCCAATCGATACTTCAAATGTTAACATGTACGCTGCAGTATATCCACATCAATTCGCTCAATAGCAGCTGTGATTCTTGCTTTTAAATCATCAATGTCTGTCACCCGCGTACATTTCTAAAAAACTTGTCAAAACGTGGTATCAGAAAAAACTTAATGAGATTCTCTGTAAAATGGGACAACACTGGAATTTCTACACTTCATGGTTGACTTTTAATAACAGCCAAAAATTGTACAGATAATTCTCGGACACCCGGTATATATATGTATATATATATAATATATATATATTTCCAGTACTAATATGCAACTGATTATACGTTTCGTATATTATTATTTTCAATATATTTAATTACTTAATATAACTCTATATATATTTTTTTTTCCTGTACTAATATATTGATGGTTATACTACAACGTTTTGTACATTTTTTATTATATATTTGTCGTTCATATTTCTTATGCTATTATTATTTTTGGATCATATATACTCCATTGTATATTTATTTTGATTATATATTCATCGTTCGTATTTCTTATGCTATTATTATTTTTGATCATATATATTCCATTGTATATTTATTTTCTATATATTTCGTGAAATTGAATCCATTAATTCGTCTAAATAAACAGAATGATGTAATGGTGTTTTATTTAATTCTTTTGGTTGTACACGACATTTAATTACAGCAAATGGTTGCCTTGTAAAACGGATTTCTAAACCAACTGCCAAAAATATCTGGATAGCACAATCTGGCAACTCATTAATGTACATCTGAACAAGCCATTTACGCCTTCTAAGTCACCTGGCTGGTTAAGCCAGAATATATGCTTTAATTAAATAAATAGCGCAATCTGGCAGCTCAGCCAGATAAGCCAACTGGCTGATTAGGAACATATTAAGACAACGGCCGCTCGGCTGAATTCTTAATATGCGCTTGGCTCCTGCCAGGCGAACACATCTCTTCCTTTCTCTTCTTCTCCTCTCTTTCTCTTGGGGGATAACTCCGCCTCCAAGTTGCATAACCCCTCGTTGCAATTGCAACATTCCCCTCCCCTTTGTTGCATAACATCTTGCAACATTCCTCTCCCCTTTGTTCCATAACATCTTGCAACATTCCCCCTTGTTGCATAACCTTATGCCACATTTCCTTTGCAACATTGATCACATTTTCAATTGCATTGCACTCTCTCTTTTTGCGCCCAAACTACTTATATATATATACAGTGTATATATATATATATATATATATATATATATATATATATATGTATATATATATATATATATATATATATATATATATATATATATATATATGGGATGAATTTCGCAATTAAATACGTGAAATGAATGAATGATGTAAACCCACACGGCAAAAGAAAAATGATTGCAAGGCCTTTCGTGTATTCAGAAATGCACCTCGTCAAGGAATACCAGTCATTCCCTGACGAGGTGTACTTCTGAATACACGAAAGCCCTTGGAATCATTTTTCTTTTTCCGTGTGGGTTTATATACAGGGTGGGCGGAAAGTAGCTCCCTATTTTGGATTGGTAAAAAAATACGTATATTATCCATTTATTTCAGAAGAAATAATATGAAAAGGTAGGCATACATGGTAGGTTTTCTCTAAAATTCAATGTGGGCTCCAACTCTTTCCACCAGCTTCTGGAGCCGCCCAGGAATGGCGTCCACTGACTTTAGCAGGAACTCCGGCGGGATGGAGGACATGACTTCCCGAATTCGGTCCTCCAGTTCTTCCAATGTCCTCGGTTTGGTGCGGTAGACTTCTTCCTTTACCCACCCCCAAAGAAAGAAGTCGCACGGTGTCAAGTCGGGGCTCCTGGCTGGCCATTGATGTGGACCACGACGACCCATCCAACGCCCAGGGAAGTGGGCATCCAGCCACTCACGGACAACAAGAGCGAAGTGCGGAGGGGCGCCATCTTGCATAAATATCAGATCGTCGATGTTCTCCCATGTGCTGACAACCGGCCAGACCTCGTTTCGCAACATAGCAAGGTACCGCTCAGCATTCATGGTGTTGCGCAGAAGGAACGGGCCCACAACCTGATCTGAGGTCATACCACACCACACCGTTACACTGAACCGATTCTGCCGTTTTTCAGCGGTAACCGTGCGACTTCTTTCTTTGGGGGTGGGTAAAGGAAGAAGTCTACGCACCAAACCGAGGACATTGGAAGAACTGGAGGACCGATTTCGGGAAGTCATGTCCTCCATCCCGCCGGAGTTCCTGCTAAAGTCAGTGGACGCCATTCCTGGGCGGCTCCAGAAGCTGGTGGAAAGAGTTGGAGCCCACATTGAATTTTAGAGAAAACCTACCATGTATGCCTACCTTTTCATATTATTTCTTCTGAAATAAATGGATAATATACGTATTTTTTTACCAATCCAAAATAGGGAGCTACTTTCCGCCCACCCTGTATATAAATATATATATTTTATTGACGTTGAAAATTAAAATGCAGTTCTAATTATTTGAAATTAATCAGAAATTGCGCGGTTGTTTTTTTATTTTTACTTTTGTTCTTAGAAAAGATTCTTATGCATTTATAGAATACTCGCTGGTTTAAATTAGTTTGTTACAGTGTCAAATCAATAACTGAAACACCCTTTTCACCAGTGCATTTTATTTATTTCAGCGAATTTTTATGTGAACTCTTCCTCATTTTATTCTTCAAACGGAAATTAAATTACAGGACTATATATTAGGGTGCATCGAAAAAATCAATTTTTATAATTTAATGAATGGCGGGTGCGCAAAACATGTGAATGATCTCTACGAACCTATATTCTAAGTTTCTTTAGCCTAAGACATGGGTAAGTGCCTGCGAGATGACTTTGAAATTATGAAACAAAAAATCGCTGAAAAAGGGGAATATTTTTCAGTTATCCTCCCGTTTTCAGCGAATAGCAAAGTAAATTTGGCATATATTGATGTTTTGCCAAATGGAAACTTTTTCGTAATTAAATTATCTTTAAAATGAAATGTTTACTTGTGTGGTGTAACATTTAGCCACTTTTTTCCAATAAAAAATCAGAAAAAAATGTTGCCCAGAACTTACCACGAGGATGTAGTTACACATTAAGCTCCACCCTCCCTCCCTCCTTCTTATAGTAACTAACTAAATTGCATAATCTTTCTTTGTGTTAAATGATGGCATTATATCTCTTTAATTTAAAGTTGAAAAATAAACTATGAATAACAATTCATAGTTATTTATCGCAATAGGCATGCAATTACACATTTGATTTTGCATATGTTATGTCTCAGCAATGCTGATTGCTAGTCATCGTATCACAATGGCGCCATGCTGCAGTCGGCCAGCAGCATTTGCTTTGTACGGACGTGTTTCAAAAGTGTGAGCATTGTGATCTTATTATTCACGCAATATTCGAGTTTGAACTATTGTATACTTAAATTACTATATTATTATTTTCAACTAAATGATATGACGCCTTCTAAGACCACAAGGAATCTAATAACGATAATAAACAGGTTGTAAAGGATACCAGCAATGAAATTGTATCAATTTGGAGTAAAGCTTCTTTGCCTGTGATATCATCAAGATGAATTGAGCAAAAAATCATTGACTATAAAAATAAATATCAGCTGCTAAATAAATCACAGAACATAAAAATATATGTAGAAAAACTAGAAAAGTTTAAAATTAAGGCAAAGGAAATGTTATTTGATATTTGTACGTGTAAATGCAAAGATCTGAACAATTGCAGTTGTGAAAAAGGCAGGACGGTACCCGTAGAAGAAAGAAAGTTTCTTGCGGATCAAAGAACTAAAAGAAACATGGCTATTGTGGGAGTGGACATGGACAAAACTAGACGCTTGAGGGAAAATGCTAAAAGAAAGAATGAACAGTTGATGAGGGAAAACAGTAATACCGATCGCAGAGATGATGTTCCATACGTAAAAAAGAATCGGCAAAAGGAAGAATCTTGCTGTTCTACAATCATACCACAAAAAGATAGACTTTCGTCTCAAATGAGAACGTCTTTGCCTAGCTTAGTTAGAGAGGCAGATACAGGGCCGGATTTACTTGCTTGTGGGCCCTAGGCCAAACCTTATCAGTGCCCCCCCCCAAAAAAAAATATTATATATATATATATATATATCGTAATATTGTAATGTAAAAAAAAAAAGAATTACAACATAATGTAACACATCAATAATTTTATTCAAATTAGTTTTATATCATGTACAACTTATTCTTACACAAAGGAATAATGGAAAAAAATAGTCAAATTGAAGCATAATAAATTTTGCAATAAGAATTACAACATAATGTAATACATTACACATTAATAATTTTTAATCAAATTAGTTCCATATCAAGTACATCAAAGTAAATCAAGTTCCATATCATGTACATCTTATACATAGGAATAATGGAAAAATACAATGAAACTGAAGCATAATAAATTTTGCAAGCACAACTATGTGAAGTTCAAAATGACTTTTTCCTGCTTTTTTCTATGGCAAATTTGTCAATGATACTGTTTGTGTCAAGGGATTGTAGGAGGTCCCCAGTGGGCCCCCAGTTACTGGTGGGCCCTAGGCCAATGGCCTATGTTGCCTATTTGAAAATCCGGCCCTGGGCAGATAGATATAATATATCGGACAGATCAGCAGCATCTCTTGCAACAGCAGTGTCGCAAGATTGTGGAATTGTGAGAAAGGAAAATATGTCTAGCGTAATTGATAAATCGAAAGTGAGGAGAGAAAGAGAAAAGTATAGAAGCAGCCTACACGGTGAACAGATTGGATTTCTCGAAGGTCTTTACTTTGATGTTAGAAAAGATAGTACTTTAGTTCAAGAAAAAAAGGGAATAAATTTTACCCGAAAATGACTTCCGAAGAACATATAGTTTTATTACAGGAACCGAATTCCAAATACTTGGGTAACATTTCTCCTATTTCAGAGATTCAGATAGCATACCAAGGAATTTTGACTTTTTAATTGATCGAGAAATTAGTACTGACGCTTTGCCATGTATTGGATGTGATGGAACAAAGGTAAACACTGGAATAAGGGAGGTGTAATAAAACATCTTGAGGTAAGCCTAGAAAGACCTTTACATTGGGCATTTGCCTTTTCCATTTTAATGAACTTTTACTTCGCCATTTGTTTACGCACATTGATGGCTTATCATCAGGTCCAAGAAGTTATTCCGGATTTATTGGCAAAGCGATAGAAACATGCGAATCACTTCCAGTTTGCTATTTTGAGCCTATTGATCTACCTGCACTTCCAAATATAGAAAGGTGCGATGATTTAAGCACAGACCAAAGGTTGTTGTACGATCCCAGTATAGCAGTTTCAAACGGTTATTGTCCAGACGAACTAGCAAATCGTCGACTTGGTCCAGTATCGCATGCACGCTGGCTAACTACTGCCGAAAGAATTCTACGTCTGTATATTGGAACAGAAATTCCTCCGAATCTTCAAACATTGGCAACATTCGTAATTAAAGTATATTGTCCAATGTGGTTCTATATTAAATGTTTCCCATCATGCATTAACGGACCTCAGCATATTTACAGAATGATAACGCTGTCAAGCTATCTTCCGACAAGTCAACGAAAAATAATCGAGGATGTTATTCAACGCAATGGGTACTTTGCCCATCCAGAAAATATACTTCTGGCAATGATGGGCGATGAACGAGCTCATATAAGAGAACTAGGAATTAGAAGAGTGCTTTTAGCGAGAAATCAAAATGATCATAACATGCAAGTAAGAACCTTCAAGATTCCTATGATAAACTTTCAAGCCAATGATTATATTGATTTGATTGACTGGCGTAATATACAGAAGACCGAACCACCTATCACCAGACAAATTAAAACGAGTGACTTAGAATCAATGGTTCACTCCAAGGATTTTTCAAAGTTTGACTACATTCGTTTCCCATGCCATTCACAAAATGTAGAACGTCATATTAAGTTGGTGACAGAGGCCTCTAAAATCGTTTCTGGATATTCCCGAAAAGATGGCTTCATTAAAGCAACTTTAAAATCAAGAGATATAATGCCATCATTTAACACAAAGAAAGATTATGCAATTTAGTTAGTTACTATAAGAAGGAGGGAGGGAGGGTGGAGCTTAATGTGTAACTACATCCTCGTGGTAAGTTCTGGGCAACATTTTTTTCTGATTTTTTATTGGAAAAAAGTGGCTAAATGTTACACCACACAAGTAAACATTTCATTTTAAAGATGACTTAATTACGAAAAAGTTTCCATTTAGGCAAAACATCAATATATGCCAAATTTATGTTGCTATTCGCTGAAAACGGGAGGATAACTGAAAAATATTCCCCTTTTTCAGCGATTTTTTGTTTCATAATTTCAAAGTCATCTCGCAGGCACTTACCCATGTCGTAGGCTAATGAAACTTAGAATATAGGTTCGTAGAGATCATTCACATGTTTTGCGAACCCGCCATTCATTAAATTATAAAAATTAATTTTTTCGATGCACCCTACTATATATTTATTTGAATTTAGTTTCAAATAGCATAGTTTTTAAGGAAATAATTCTGTAGTAAATGTGCGAATTATTCCTCTTAAACACAAATGGTGAACTGTCGTAATACAAGATCTTCCATCAAACAGTGATCGATGTTCGACTGAATGCTGCTGCGTAAGTTTTTTTTATTTTCTATTTTAAAAAAGTTATATTTCTTCAGACTACATTTTTCAGTGAAAATGGTAATGTTGTACACAACACCTAAAGGGGGGAGAATAGTTCTTAGTGAGATGTTATAGTGACGCATTTTTATATACAACTGTGAGTTAGCATCGATATTATTGTAATATTTTAAAGAAACTGATGTTGAGGTTGTCGATTTGAGTGTCCAAATCTTCGAAGAGAGGTAGGGGCGTGAGAACACAGGTGTGATTATTCTACGTGACGATTTTCAAACCCGAAGTTGTCGCCGTGCAATTCCTAAAATAGTAGACATAGGCGGTGGTGACCTACGCTCTGTCGATGAATGAATGTAAGTCACATATTTTTTAATTTTTATTCCATATTAATTGAATAGGGTAAGACTACAAAAAAAATTATATTTATTGATTCACTTTAAATTAGACATAGCCATATATATATATATACAGGGTGTACATAAAGTCAGGATCTATTTTTGTGAAATAATTATTTTTTTCTATTTTTCTTTTCAGAAGCCCTTAGAATGAATACAAAAGAGCGTGTGGCAATAGTAATTTGGCGAATCGAGGAAAAGAAATACAATGACATCAGAGAGAAGTTTAGAAGGAGATTTCATAAGCCGGGGCCAATAGACAAGACAATACGAAAATTGGGGAACAAATTTAAACGAACGGGATCTGTAAATGATGAAGCAAGATCAGGACGACCGTTTACGTCAGATCTTACCGTGTATGCAGTACGCGGAATTATCACTGAGGAGCCACGTACGTCCGTTCGTACTGCATCACACAGACTCAGCCTCCCGACGTCATCTGTGCACAAAATTCTGAAAGTTAATTTGCAGAAGAAAAGCTATCATTTGCAGGTTTTACATGATTTACATGAGGAAGATTTCCCTCGACGAAGTGCTGTGTGTGCTGATCTCGTAGAACCTAAAGTTAATATCTGGATGGGTTTAACAAAATCTAAGGTTTATGGTCCTTTTTTCTTTGCTGAAGCTACAGTTACGGGGCTTATTTATCTGGACATGTTGCAGCAATTCCTTGAACCTCAGCTGATTGGGGATAGGATTGTTAGTACCGTCGTCTATCAACATGATGGTGCTCCTTGTCACTATGCCAAAATTGTTCAGGATTATCTAAATGGACGTTTTCCAAATTGCATGGGGCTTTATCAAATCGCACGTCTATCAGACGAAGATTACGAGTCTTGAAAACTTACGTACACGTATACGAACTGCTGCAGATAACATAACCCCGCAAATGCTCCAGAATGTGCTTAGAAATGCTGCGGAACGATTTGAGCTGTGCAGGGATACTGATGGGCGTCACGTCGAATCCTACTCTTAATTATTTAATAAATGTTACCACTTTATCATTTTATGATTGAATTCCATATAATTTCCAAGTGCTTCACAAAAATAGATCCTGACTTTATGTACACCCTGTATATACGAGGTGTAGCTTTGAATACACGAAAGGCCTTGGAATCGTTTTTCTTTTTCCTTGTGGGTTTGCAGCATATATTATATATATATATATATATATATATATACACATTCTTAAACACTATACAGTTTTAATTACCACTGCCTTTTAAATTAATTACAGTCAAGTTTTAGGCACTATACATTTTTGTAAATTAATCACAGAACTTCTTTAAATTGCCAGTAAATTTTTTAATTCATTAATGCATGTAAGCCTTAATGCAATATAACCCTACTTCATTTATATATATATATATATATATATATATATATATATATATACACCATAACACCAAATAATCTATCCGCGTGGACAACTTAAAGGATTCTGATTCGACAAGTTAAATATAAGGTCGCAGGTGGATTTTGAAGTAAAAGCAAAGTGCTTACGTATATAATTACACACGAACTTATCACTGAATTCAAAGTGGCACAAATCAAACAAATTTAAGAAACTTGAAAACCTATCACCTCTAGCCATGTATAATATGAACTATAAACTATACTCTCCACATAGATTTCAATATAAGCTTTGATGTCGCTGAGGATTAAACATAATCCGTGGTACATGTAACTGTTTTAGAAACTCCATAACAACAGGATCTTGCCATAACTGCATTGCGAGAGAATCGTAATAGTAGAGACACTCCAAATTAATAAAATGCACTGGAAACCAAAGAATACCATTTCCTCCGGATAAATCTGTATTTAGTATGAGTGCGCCGCAGTCTTTCGTGATTGGAAGTTTTACCGTTTCATCCTTCGCGTAGGTCCCCATAAATGTGTCTCGTGTGAAACAATCGATATTCATAATCCTCCGGAGTGTGACTTCATCAATTTTTAAAAGTCGGTTATGACGCCCCTAAAGCGATCGATCTCAATCAGAGTTGGCGATTCCAGATAAAATAGAACGCTCACAGGATTGACTAAGGTCTTGCCAAACTTGAGCCTAAATGCGAGTGTTCCATGTTGTTTTGCGTTTAAGTGGGTGTCCACACTTGCACAATAATCGGATTAAAGAGCAAAGACATTTACGTCTGTACCAAACCCATCACATCCATTGACGCTCTGAGCCAAATTGTGATAGGCTCGTGTATAAAGAGAAAACTCATCATCTGTAGAATACCTCGTCTCTAACGACCCCCTTACAACCGAGCTGTTGACAAGCAATGTAATATTTTTCAAGTCAAAATTTTTGAATTTGAATGACGATTTTTTTATATTACCACTCACCGCATCATGGGTCTAGCATTGCAACCAATGTTCTTTTTGGCAGAACTACGAGAGCCACATTCTCTATCTGCTTGTAGGATAAGCCTGAAGGGACTGTAAACAGTTTCATCTGAACCCTGTTTATGGGATGTTTGGCTGTGGCCCTCAATAAATATTTCTCAAGTTCCATATGCTTAGCAGAGCTTAGTTTCACCCATCGTACGCGGAGATAGAGTACGTCTCCATAATGTGAATCACTATGGGCTTCGCAGCCTCTTCATTGGCCTCGTCCAGGTTCAGGAATATCTCCGGGGCCGTGCGAGTAACTTTAATCTTCATAACCCCATTCACAAGCATTTTTTCCTCGAACGACAAGTCAATGTGCAAGCACCCATAACAGTCATAAATTTTATTTTTAGATTTGTTAAATTTCAAATTTGTTTTTTATGATGCTTTCCGCTTTAGGAACAGAACCCTCATCCGCCAAATAGGTTTCTTTCGCGTCTTTTGAAAAGTTGAGTACGTACATTCTCCAAATAGGATCTAAGTGGTAGTAGCCAGTTCCTGGCGAAATATTTGTCTGGATTAGATAAACGTCGCACTGACTGATTATGGAATGTAACAAGTTCGCCTCTGGGTATATACCATAAATGTTTTAGCAGTCTGTTCCAACCGAGTGTGCTTTTCTCAATTTGGCGTATATAAAATATTACTTGGATCGTAAAAGTATAAGCCTGCACTCGGTATAACGAATTCTATGGAGCGCTCAAAGAACTAATAATGTTCAGCGGATTAACTGTTATAAAGTCGGATTCGGCAATATATGTGTAGGTGGAAGATCAAACAGAGCAAGCTCTGATTTGGAGCATTCTGTACTGTGCGGGTGAATAAAACGCGCCATGATGGAGTGATAATGTTACCTCTCACGACCAATATTCATACGATTATGAGAGGCAATTGTAACAGGCTTTGTTTATATCAGTGAAAAAAGTGGTCAACCATTGGTTTCATGCACTTAGAACATCTTTTTTTTATTGTCTTTTGCGCTTAACACCTCGAGTTGGGCCCGATTATTTTTCTTTTTCCGTACAACGGCTTTTTTTACACTGTTTTCTTTTTATTTTCTCTGCCGCGCATTTTTCTCTGAGTCTTTGACAATCTCGTCCCGTGCAAGCAGTAATTGTTTTTTGAAAGCTGCTTTAGGCTTAGTCCCTGCCATTTTATCTTCAACCGTATTAATCCCTGATTGTATGGCCTTCCGACCAAGAAGAGAGACGCCGATGCCGCGGTAGACTCTAAATGGCCTTTGTCATTCTGTCGCAACACGTCGGAAGTGAAGCTTCACTGTCAGGCTTCCATAACCGAATGGATAGTTTCGACCATCAACCATTCTTATATGATATATACTGAAATACTGCTTAGTAGGCTAGATGCGACTTTGTCATAATGAGGCTTATCATATGTAATACTCAAACTCCTTCCTCTATGATTGGGGATGTGCGCGATGCGTAACAATAGCACCTGACTGTCAAAAACAAACTGAGGTTTCACGATGTCGCTGTAAATATAACATATAGGCGAGGGAGGGCCTCTACTATTCAAATTCTCCAATTTTAGCTGGTAAAATAAACTGAGCAGATCACACGATAGCTCCTGAAGAGTGTCTATTTGGAAGGCTAGGCCATATCTGACCTCAGATAAAATTTTGAAAAGCTCTTTGTCTTTAACATTTCTACTAGCCTCTGATTTTAACAGCAAAGTATGTGCTTGTGTATCTTTGTTTACGATTTAAACGTAGTGGCAATGGCAATATTCTGCATCCATCTCTTTTACTTGAAGTAATGTATGCGTACCTTTTTGTAAGACTTTATTAGGCGATGTGCCAATCATACAGTGGTGTGAACGGTTGTAGGATGATGTCAAGTGTTACGGAATGTCTATGTACGATATCAATAATATTCGAACCCTAAACCTTTGCTCCTTCAACAACAACCTCGCCAGTATTGAACGATCCTCGCTCAATAGATTATAAAGGCTTAGCCCTTTGCTCCTCAATGTATGAGGGAGACTATTTTTTAACACATGCTCGAGACGTTGCGGACTCACTCGTTGTTCTTTGCTTGATCGCCTATAGGCTCCCCATAATCAGCATCACCCCTATGTTTGATAAATACGGGGAACTACACAGGTTTTTTTATAATTTTCGTACTTCTGAAGAAATTTGTGAAGAGCTTCTTGGTACAAAATTCTTTTTTCGTCAGGAGGCCTTTCGCTGTTCAGCAGGTTCACCAATTCACTTCCCATTCTTTTAAGCCTGTTTTTACGGGATTCTAGAACTGATTCCTGATTCTTTGTATTTTGTAGTGAAGCATACACTTCGTGTGGAACCACGACTACTTTCTTCATTATATTAAACTAGACAATAAAGGCCCCAAAACTGTAAATAAGATGGGGAGGAATGAACCATCTTTTTGTACAATAATTCACTTTTCTTTCCCACAGTTTGTCTTTTACGAGTGAGTGCACGTATTATGTTCTTGTAACGACGTAAGCGGGACTTCTGTGAGGGTTTCATTGGTACATTGCATTTTATAACATTGAGACAGATTTCGCAGATGCATTTTAAACAGTCGGGGTCAATATTTTTAACAAATAGTTGTTGGAGAGTGCGTGGTAGTCATTATAGAATTTTCACTTGGATTCCCTCCTTTGTACTTTAAAATTTTCACTTTATCTTTAAATTTCTTTCCTACTTTTCAACTTCTTTTCTCTGCTTTGCTTTAAAACTTTCACTTGACTTTAAATTTTCTTACTTCTTTTAACCTTCTTCCTTAAACATACAGCCACGGAGGGACCAGCTGGTCTGTTGCTCTTTTGTGTCCTTTGCATTCCTTTTTATACTGTAAACCATAAAAGGTGATTAAAGCGGTCCAATATCAGCCGAAGAGAAAAGTGTCAGGTATCATTCGATTTTAAAAAGAGGATTAACTTGTGTGATGGAAGGAATAAAAATAAAATTTTATTTGGTTTCTTCTAAGAACGAAATATATTTGCTGAGTTTTCAGCCTCGAAAAAAATAATTTATTATTCATTTTGTTCTGTGAATGATATATTTGCCGGGTTTTCACACTTGGGAAAAATTGTAAAGGATAGTACAAACCATAAAAGGTCATTGAAACTGTTCACCATAAATCTTTTTGTCTTCATCTTATTATCAACATATATACGAGCATATATATATATATATATATATGTGTGTGTGTATGTATATAAATATATATATATGTGTATATATATATATATGTATATATATATATGTATATATATATATGTGTGTGTGTGTGGTTATATAAAAACAATTGCCTATCATCAAAAAGAGTATATTTTTTCTCTCTTCCGCAGACATCTTTTTCGTGAACACGTCTCAGTTGTTGAAGTTCTCTTGCGTATATGTGTATAGGTCATGTTAGGTTAGGTTAGGTAACTATACTCTATATTCATAGCAGCACTGGGTCACCGTGGTACACTACATCAGATTGTCTCTAAACTTATATCCTAACAATTCTTTTTTACTTTTTAGCTTTTAAAATGATGACCGCTAAAGTTCATAGCATAGAATCACATATACTGGGTGGGAAAAAAGTCTTTAAGGATTTTATACATACAAATAATTTGTTAAATAAATAAATTCTAATATCACTGCAGTGTATGCGATACTTTTCAAAGCAACTATACAAGGCCAGGAATTACCCTAGGCTAGAACAGGAAGGCCCTAGGCCAGTGGTTCCCAACCTGGGGTCCCCGGCCCCCTGGGGGTCCGGGAAGGTAGGACTGGGGGTCCGTGAGCTTTCAATATTTCGAGAGGTTCCAATAGAAATCGTACATTTACCCACGATAAGGGCGCTTAGGCTAAAATTTCAAGTTTCCTTGCTCTTGGCTGGAATTATTAATACTTTTTAATACGCTGTATTTTAATTGCATACTCTCTTATATGTCCTTTATTTGATAGTGAAAAATGAGAAAACGAGTTAATTATTAGTTAATAAAAACAGTTTGTTTGGTAGACGAAATCTTTCAAAAACATGGGGTCCGTGGGAAAAAAATAAAAATAAAAGGGGTCCTTTGTGGTGAAAAGGTTGGGAACCACTGCCCTAGGCCCTAGCACCAGTCAGCGCCATGTCAGTAAGGATGGAATACAGCAATGAAGAAAAAGTGTACATTATCTTGTATCGTGGGCTATTTTTTATAATAATTGTGAAGAAAATTTGCGTTTATTTCAACAAAAATAAAATAAACCACTACCAAATGCAACCACTCTTCGATACTGAAAGGTCAAACTTTTGGAAACAGGGAGCCTGGGAAAAGATCGTCGAAGAAGCGGAAATCACAGGGGTACCACGATTGCAAACACATTTACTCTCAGCTCATATACTGTAAGACAATGATTCTGATAGACTACTTCATTTTGCTGAAATAATGTGACGAGAGTTCAACAGTGATCCAGATCAAATTTTCAGATGAATGTATGTTCGGTTTAACGAGTAAAGGAAACAAACACGACGTTCACTACTGAACGAAAAAAATCCCAAAATACGATTCAGTTGGGTAAACTCCTTAAAACGGCTACACTGACAGTTTGGGCGTGTATTGGTTATTCAGGACTCTTTTTCTTTGACATATCGAGAAATACGATGGATGGAAAATGCTGTTACCAGGTATTGAGAGACAAAGTTTTGCCACAGTTTACTAATGGCGTTGGCAGGAATTGGCTTTAGGAACATGATGGAGCGCCGCCACATTACTCTACAGCTGCCCGTGAGATTCTGAATACGAACTTTGGTGGAAAATGGCTTGGGCGGCGAGGTCTCATCGAGTTCGCCAGCCAGATCACCTGATTTAACCCCATGTGATTTCTGGCTTTGGGCTTATTTGCGTGACAAACTCTACATTTCTGGTTTCATCTATCCAAATGTGAATGCTCTTGGCAGCAGAATAGATGAACAACTGAAAAAGCTCCCACTCGATAAGTTCAGAAAAACAATGAAGAGTTTAACAGAGAGAATCCACAAATGTATCATAGCGGATGGAGAACTCTTTGAAAATTAAATTACAATTTAACAAAATATTTGTGTGAATAAAATTCTTTAGTATTTTGTTTGATTTGTTTCATAATTTGAATACTTATCTTATAATGTTGTTAACTAAATAGTTGCATGTATAAAATCCTTAAAGGTTTTTCTCCCACACTGTATATATTTTTTATTTTTTATTTATGTTTCTGGTTAGGATAGGTTAGGTTAGGTTAGGGGTTGGGTTAGGTAAGGTAACTATATATTCAAATGGCACTTCGTCCTTGGCACTCCCTATCTCCCAATTACCCGCCCCATAAAAGCGTCTATACTACTTGGGTGTCTGGTTAATGTGGTAAAAACCTTCACAGTCACGTGAACATCCCACAGAAAAGTACAATTATTCCGTGTGGAATAATTTTGTGTGGAGAAACAAGATGAGTACGCCTATAAACAAAATATAAATTTTTTTAAAGTCCTGCAAGTACGTTACAGGATTTAAAAACATTCTTACGTTTTTTTATTGCAAGAACTTTAAGCATTTGCCCGACACTTCGTCAATTAAGCTTTTCTTTACTTTCGAATTTGATGATGCCTTAGAATTTTAAAAAATAGATCTGTTCGTCCCAGATGCCTACTAAATCCAGGGTTTTGTATAAAATTTGTAATTTAGTTTACTTTGGAGAGACTTAAAAGCTTAGAAATGAGAAATAACAGCGTAAGTATTATTTTTAGACTTGTAATGAATTAAATGCCATTTTTATGTAGTCTTTATATGTAGATTAACTTCGTTCCTCCATGCTTCATCGAAATATCATACACTTATGTGAAAGACAGAAAAGCCAGTCGGTCAATAAATTTACAAAATAACACAGCCATCAAAATACTGAGCTTCACATACAGGCCCGGATCAAGACCCATAATTTGACTAGTGCCATTTCATTAAAGGCATACCAAAATGTAAAAGAAGACATGATTCGTTATTTACTTCAAAATATTTATTTTACAAAATAAATCCTTTCTAATGTTTGTCACTGATAATATCAACAAGCTCCATCCTTCTTGGGTGGAGCCGTGCAAACTTCTCAACCAAAACATCCACATCGAGCTTCCGCCCATAGTGGACATGCATCAGAGCTAAACCATTCATCCTATCATTTCTCATGGTGCTCCTCAGATACGTTTTCAGTCGACGTATGGCTGAAACTGAACGTTCACACTCACAGGTGGTGACTGGAATGACTGCCAATACCTTGAGTGCAGCACAGATGTTTGGAAATAAGAGCTTGTCCATGGAGTGTAAAGTTGGCTGCACAGAGTCTGGTATGTCGCAGTTGGCCACACATCCAGCTCTGCAGACAGAGTATTGGGACTAGGAAGGTCATCTTGGTAGGTCCGACAGAACTGCTGGAACTCTGGGTTCCATGTGTCTGGCTGTTCTATCATCTTTGCAGGAACACCTAAAATGAATAAACCAGTTGTCAATTTCATGTAACAGTAAGAGAGAGTACATATCAGTCCATCAATTTAATTATCATTCTCAAATTATCCCTATAGCTAAATAATTCCATCACAAACCTGACAATCCCAGAATGGTTTTCTGTTGGCCATCTTTGAATCTTGATCCAATATCTGCCAGGAGATGATCCAAGAATGGCACAGTCACACTGCGACGGAAATAATCCTCCGTAGTTTCTGCAGGGACATTGTTTGTTTTTTTGCCGGCCGACTGTCCTGGGCTTTGTCACTGCTATGTCGAGGTCTTCAGCTATTTCCTTTGCAGCCTTGAACCACTCAGAATGTTTTGAGTCAACACTCTCTCTGACTATTTGAAGAAACCCAAGGACCTCACCAACACTGGCATATGCCTTCTTTGTGTCGAGACTCCTCACCTGCAACTTGACTGTGATACCACGAGTGTATGACAAAACTTTCTTTGTCACAACAAAAGTGAAGATAAACTGGAATGTTCCAATTTGGTGGAGCATACCACTGGCCTTTGTTGATGACTCACTGTCCCAGTTATGAGTGATGTTATCCTCGATGCACGTCAAGGTTGAAACTACGGCGGGCAGTAGCTCTTCGAATACATTTAGTGCATCCAAACACTGGACCCATCTAGTTCGGCAAATATCGGTCAGCTTATGATGACTAGAGGCTGGACACTCCTCCCGAGTGACAAAAACAGAATGCAATAATTTTCAGATTAGATGTATGACAAAATAAAATAATTTAAAATAAATTTCACAGCATTAAATTCACTATTACAACACAGCCATTACAATAGAAAATGTACTGACTATACGAAGAAAAAAACACACCTTGATCTGTTCTTCAAGCAGCAGCTGTCTTTTGGGTGAGAACTTGAAGAAACGCTCCACTTCCTCCAACGTGCCCATCATGTTGCGTACTTCTTGTAAAGCACAGGCTTTTACAACACACAGGTTCAATCTGTGAGACTGGCAGTGGACATAAGGTGCCCTTGGATACTGCTGTGCTATCAAAGCTGCTGCACCTTTGACTTGTCCAGCCATATTGCCTGCTCCATCATAGCACTGGCCTCTGCATTTTTTCATATCTAAGCCGAGATCACTAACCACTTGCAACAGCAAGTCAGCAATGGCTTTGCCAGTGACACCATTCACACATTCAAAGAAACCAACAAACTCTTCACGAATAGAATCTGTTGTCAACAAAACGCAACACAAGTGGAAGTTGCTCCTTGTTGTTGACATCAGGAACAGAGGACTTGTGTTAATCTCCTTCACAATTTCGTCTTGAATGTGGGCAGCGATGACGGAGATCAGTTCATTCTGTATTGTCTTTGATGTATATGTTGCATTCTTGGAAGCTGATTTCAAGTGTTCTTCGAGGACCACATCACCAGCATCCACGCGGAACTGCAACAGTGCCAAGAAGTTGCCTCTGTTCTTCGAGTCGTCTTCAGCATCTTCATGGGCCCCTCAAAGAGCGAAGTTCTGCCTACCACACAAGATCACAGTCTTCATCATTGATGCTAATTTTTGTTTGTTTGATGCGATACGTTTGCTGATTGCTGATGAAATAAGTCGATTCACTGGTTGTGATTTGTTGGACATGATTCTGCGAAAATTATCAGCAAAAAGTGTTGCGTGTTTGTGGAAATCTGACTTGCTATTATGTTCGGCCAATTTATTTGTAGCTGTTACCCAGTTGGTCAAAGGTGACTTGTACCGCTTGTCCAACTTGCTGCTGTTGTGGCCACTTGCTATACCAAACAGCACACAGGTTAAACAAAATGCGCCACATTCTGATGGTGAATACACCAGCCAGGGATACATCTTTAGCCATTCTCCATTGAAGAATCGCTTCCTGCCATAATTGTTGGTACCTGGAAACTTGTATCTTGAAGGAGGTTGCCAGTGGGAAGTCAAAAGCTCATACTTCTTGTCATCATTCAAATCGCTCACACACTGGTAATACAGGCCGATGTCATTCCTGAGGTTTGATAATATTATGTCCTCACCTAAAATTCAAAACAATATTCTTTTTAATTTCAGTCATAAAACCATCAATTTATGATTACTTTCAGTATAAATTGTAGAGAACATATTCTTTTTAATTCCAGTCATAAAACCATAAATTTATGATTACTTTCAGTATAAATTGTAGAGAACATCTTGTTCAAACTTCTTTTGTACCACATTCATGACAATAAATGAATGGGATATTTTTGTAGTTAACGGCAACAATATAAGAAATCAATTCTTACCACATGTCGTGTCTGTGTTCTGTATTTTGCACACTTGGATCATCTGCGTCATATCTGATTTCATCAAACTTCCTTTTCTGCGATGGTCTGTCACCCAAATCATCTAAGATGTTAGTTGAGCAAGAAGGTACTGGTGGTACTGGTGGTACTTCCTTGAAAAGAATAACCAATAATATGAATAATGATAAGGTGACATTGTGAGACCCCCAGTAGGGAGGAGTAGAGTTGAATATATTATTCTACAATTTGACTGATTTTCAAGCATAAAATATATCATTGTCTGATCCGACTTACCGACTGATATTGAAGAAAGTCCTGATCTTTGCTTGGACCTTCTTCATTTTCTGTAGACCTCGACGTTCACTCAGATTCACTTTAGCATATAAAATATTATGACACAAAAAATACAAAAGATAGACTTATTCAAAGTGAAATTAAAGCTGCACTGCAAAACACCTGTTACATACAAAGATGGCGCTATAAAACATTTGAGAAATTAAAAAGTGTACGGCGCATGCGCGAAGTATAAGTTCCTATGCATTTTCCAGCAGAAATCGAGAGAGAGTATCGTTTCAAGGCAGTCTCGCTAGGGGGCGCTATTTAAAAAAAAATCTGACCAGTGCGAAACGATGCCAAAATTTATCTGACCGATGCCCTGGCATCGGTGAGCACTGGCCTGTATCCGGGCCTGACATACGATGTCACTGAGCGAGAATTTGTGAAACTGCATTTAAGATCTTGGTGACTCGTTAGTTTATAGTAAGTGTTAAGATCTAAATGGCTTAAAAGGAAATATTCATTTCCTATTTTCCCACAAAAAGGGGGTTCGCCATGAACTCTGAAACTAACCTGAGCCCCCCCCGGCAATCACAGAGTAGGTGACAAGCCCAACTCCAACTGTGGTGAGGGAGAGTTTGAAGCTGGACATTAACAATCTGAATTCGATCTCCAAATTAATGGAGCCACTGGCTTAAAAAATTAAATTATTTACATGTTATAATGCGATCTTCGACTCATTAGATACTGTATAAATATGCTTCATTTTTAGGTAAGTTAATAATTGTATTAATTGAGCTGAATCAGATAAATAATAAATTTGGTAGATTTCTTCTTGGAACGACTTTCATTTGAAGAGTGTTCACTTTTTACCCCGCTTAACTGCGAAGAAAACAGTTTAATTTCTCAGATTATGGTGAAAATATTGGTAACGGTGGCCAACTGGTTCTTATGCCGAGCTTGTTTAGGCCTAACAGCATACGTGGAAGAACTCTGTTATGGAGTCACTGAGGTAACTAAGGCCAGCTACCTGTGGACCTTGAGAACTTTCGGAATGTCAACTAAGGCCCTGTTCCAACTTTGGGCCCAACTTTTTATAAGCACAAATCTGTCAATCACCAACACAACAACAACAAAAATAATAATAAATAAATAACACAACCTATGGGAACGATGGCCTACTGTTATACTAAAGAATAATTCCGTGTGATGATGGAGTCGAGTGTCCCAACATTAACACCATGCAACTGACAATTCTCACGGTCATTAGTTGGCCCACACAAGTCACAATTGGGGTAGGAAACAAGTTAGTGAAACGATAAGTCATTTAACTTAAGTCACAGGTAAGAAAGCGGTAAAATGATAAAGAAGAAGTGTTTAAGTTATACAGGATGTTCCTAAATTATCGTTCCTATTTTGAATGTAAATTAAAGAATAACTAATAGATACACAAGCATACATTTTGCACCACCTTGTAGCCCAACTAAGAGTTTTTCTTGACATGTCAGTAGACTTTCACATGTGCACCATTAGTGGCACCAGTCACTGACTTGGTCTTTGCAAACCACACAACGTATTGAGCCTTCTCTTGCACGGTCGCTATTTTTCGTTTTTCGGGGTTACTCTACTCACTGAAGAGAAACCTGAAAGAAAACAGCGTAAATAAAAAATCTGAGTTGGGTTACAATATGGTGTAAACTGCATGCTTGTATATCAATTAGTTATTCTTTAATTTACATTCAAAATAGGAAAGATAATTTAGGAACACCCTGTATTATCATACTCTAGATGTGTACTTAAGTAGAACGCTATCGTCGAAACTCAAAGATTACCCTGGAAGCATAATGACTATTTAGCTCCACTAAACGAAAAAAATCCCAAAATACGATTGGGTAAACCCATTAAAACGGCTACACCAACAATTTGTACGTGTATTGGTTATTTAGGACTCTTTTCCTTTGACATATCGGAAATACGATGGATGAAAAACGCTATTACCAGGTATTGAGAGACAAAGTTTTGCCGCAGTTTACTAATAGCGTTGGCAGGAATTAGTTTTATGAACATGATGGAGCGCCATCACATTACTTTACAGCTGCCCGTGAGATTCTGGATACGAACCTTGAAGGAAGATGGCTTGGGCGGCGAGGTCCCATCGAGTTCTCCAGCCAAATCACCTGATTTAACCCCATATGATTTCCGGCTTTGGGCTTATTTGCGTGACAAACTCTACACTCCTGGTCATCTATCCAAATGTGAATGCTCTTGGCCACAGAATAGATGAACAACTGAACTCGATATGTTCAGAAGAACAATGAAGAGTTTTACAGAGAGAATCCACAAATGTATCATAGCGGATGGAGAACTCTTTGAAGATTAAATTACAATTTAGCAAAATATTTATATGAATAGAATTCTTGTAGACATTTTGTTTGATTTGTTTCATCATTTGAACACTTATCTGTATACTGTTTTTAACTAAATAGTTGTATGTATAAAATCTTTAGCAACTTTTCTATATATATATATATATATATATATATTATATATATATATATATATATCATTTGGACAGAGACCCTTATTTAGATTGAGGAGGAGACTGTAGGCACCAATTGACCAGGGAAGTACTCCGGCTGGGACATTAGGCAGGAGACAGGGAGGGCTGGAACTCCTATTTCTTCTGTCACTGTTTTCTTTAGCTGATCTTTTTCCGTGTCTCATCTACCCTGTGAGTAGTCCAGTATACTCTCAAACACAAGCTTGTCCCTCTATTCGTTACTACACATACATGCATCTTACACATTACACAAACTTTTCAAAATTTCTTTCAAAACAAAATGGCATCGTTGACCCTTGGAGACCTTGATTTCTCCTTTCTAATTCTGTGGAGGGGGCATTTTTGTGGGCACTCGCCCTTCGCCCCTCCTTCCTACATAAGAAAAAAACATCAATAAGGCTCAATTATCTTGAAATATGAATAGTAACAAAAAAAGAAAACTTACTGAATCTTTCATTATAAGAAATACAGGTAATTTCAATATTAGAGACGGAACTTTTCGGCGTGATTTTGTCACTAATTTGTCTTTTCAAAATCACTCGTTCTTCGGAACACTGTTCCGTTTTTAGTTGCCAGAGGCATAGCGATTCTTTTAGAAAATTAAATTCTTTTACACTTTTAGTTCTTGTTTTCTCAATCTCCTGAAAGAAGAAGGTGGCCTCTCTCGGAAAGCTTCGTGGTTTTTATTATATTGTTTTTTCATCTTTTAAATTTTGGGGATTTTAACTATTATACTGGGTATGGCAAAAAAAAATTAGGCCACTATTTTGAATGTATATTTTAAACAAATAAACTTTAAAACAACCTTTTTTCAGTATAGCATAACTTATCTTACAAATCATGACAAGAGATGTTCAAAATGCCCTCCGTCATTATTCCTACAGAACTCAAGACGCATTCGCCACTCGTCGATAGCACTGTTCAGAAATCGTTGCGATATGCTACGCCATTCGTCCACGATTGTAGCTCTAGGTTGTTAAACATTTCGGATTTGATGACCAGGGCGGTAAACCTTTTCTTTTAGTGCTTCCCACACTGAATAGTCCAACGGATTTAAATTCGGGTTGTTGGCCGGCCACATTGCAGGTTCTATGAAATCAGGGGCTGTTTGTCTCGGGTAACCAACTGTGGCTCTAACGCGATGACAAGGTGTACCATCTTGCTGGAAAACGAAGTTATCACTGCATATTTGTCTAATATCTTGAAAATATGGAACAAGAACATGATTACAGTAATATTCCGAATCCATTCGTATTCCTGGTTCTACAAAAACTATCCTTGTCTTTCCGAGTTTTGAAAATGCTGCACTGACCATTACACTTGGAGAAAATCTTTGTGTTTCTCTTAACAACCTTTCAGGTTTATATCACGTTTCCTTGTGACAGCGGCATATACACAATCATTCTGTTTATTAATTGGTTTACTAACTGTAAATGTTTTCTCATCATTAAACCATATCGTAGGAACTGTGCACGGTGAAAATTTAACGAATAATTATTGGCAACATAGCAAGCGATTTTGCTTATGAATGTCAGTTAAAGCTTGTACTGAAACTCGTTTGTATGCCTTCAAGCTTGGTTAAATTTTGCTATTCACCGAACACTTGTGTCAGTATTCCTATTTTCATGGCTATTTCATTTGGCGTTAAATGCGTCCCAGGTTCTTCTTGATTTAACATTCTTGTCCCTACGAGATCGATATTTGCTTGTGTTCGAGCCGTTCTTGACCTCCCACTACCCTTTCTACGGTCTACATCACCAGTTTCCTTCACCTTGTCTATGATATAATTCAAACCACTTCTAGTCCATGAATTATTCGGAAACTCTGTAAGTAATTTTCGTGCTCCCCAATTTTTTTCTAACCAAAAATTTATTATTAATAAATCTTCTTCACGGGAATACTTCGGCATGATTTCGCCAGTTAAATCAGAAATATGGCCTAGCACATGGTTCAGCAGCTACTGAAATTTGTGACTAGCCTATTCTTGGCCTATAGCCTCGATTTCGCGCGTTTTCGAGCGTTAGTACGTCTGTTTTGATTACAAAGAAATCCTTATGATTATTTAAAATATACATTTAAAATAGTGGCCTAGTTTTTTTTTGCCATACCCGTTGGATATAAAATAGGGTGGCCCACTTTTCAATTTTTTTTGAAAAGTATAGGTGATCGTGGTTTTTCCCATTATTTGGCACTATACTAGCACATTGGTACCATTTTTACAAAAATTGATCAATATTTAGGGGTCTCGCTTCGACCTTGAAATTACTAGTTTATTTTTTTAAATGCGTACTTTTTAACTTTTTACTGAATCAAGATAAATCATTAAGTAGGGATGTTTTCTGAATCCTCTTAATGAGAGAAGTCGTTTGGTGTGCCTGCCAATGTCATACGACTAACGGTTTAAAGGTTGTGCCTGTATACAAGTAATACCAATGTGCTAGTATCGTGCCAAATAATGGGAAAAACCACGATCACCTATACTTTTCAAAAAAATGAGTCACCATACACGGGCGGAATGTATAATGTATATAGGTAATTAGAAAATGCACTATGCCTGTGCCAGGTACCTAACCTATTTCTTTTTTTGCAGATCATAACATTTTGAAATTCTGTCTGAGTTCCTCATCCTTTGTCATGGACAAATCGATGGCAACCATAACTGGAAGAACTCTTGAAGCTACAAATAGAGAGTCATCAAAAGGAAAGGCGAAAATAACATCGCTACCTTCTCTAAGATCGGCCTCTGAAATTTTTTTAGTTGGCCAACCGTCGTCCTCCATCAGTGGTAGCAAATTGCCAACAACACGGCAGGTTTTGCAATACTTCTTCAGTGTTATCCATTACACTGCTAACAGGAAAGACGCATTCAAAGAAACCGTAAACAACGTCTTAAAGTTTTGGAACATGGCCCGCATTAAAACAATCACAAAGCTCAACTGCGAACGGAAGCTAGAGGCATTGTGGAAAGAGCGGCACTTACTCCAAAAGAGCAGAAAACGAGAAACTGACGCCGGAGGAAAACGGCAGAAGTTTTCGGACAGTGTGGACAAGCTGTGGGATATCGGAGCATCTGACGCTGTCGAAGATATAAAGAAGAATCGACTGCTGTCCGACAAGGACAAGAAGGAAGACATTGACTTCTACCTCGATCAACGTGGTCCTCGGGTGGCAACGATGAGCGGGAACGATAAAGTTTTCGCTGTAAAAAGAAAGCTACAGGAAGAAGAAAACGTCCTCGCCAGGAGCCGCAAACCTCAAAGTGTGCATACGAAACCGGAGATGAGGCCATGGAGAATGATGATACTGGCATGTCAGGAGAGTCGGAGACAGAACTAGCGTTCCCCCTGCCGAAAGAGCCAAGTGTGTCTGTCAATCTTCCTCGCCGCATCCTTAATGCACCTGCTGTCATGGAAGTGGCTGATCGTTTCCGCATGTCCAATAATCAGGTTCGTATTGTGTATAGTATTCATCGATAGCGTCAGTTTTAAAGTGTCCCGTAACCCACATGTATTCTTGACAGTTTCCTTTCCACTTTCCATTCTCTACATAGGTAGTAAGCATTGTGGCTGCTATCACACGTTCGGCGGATCCACCAGCAGACCTCAATCAGTTCAGCATCTCGAAAGAAACGGCTCGCCGGGGAAGAGTGTCACATCGCCGTGAAGTGGCGACGGCTGTGAAGGACTCCTTCACGCCACCGAGGCACACTGTTGTCCACTGGGATGGCAAAATGGTCAAGGTCAGTTGATTAAGTTTCATAGCTATCAATTTAGTAATGAGATTCATGAAGCATAATGTCATTTAAAAAGAGAACTGAATGTGAACAAAAATAGGTTACTTTACAACCATGAAATTGAAATATATGGCATGTGTTTCAGAACTTCCTTGGAACGGCGGAGCACCGCCAAGCAATTCTCATCTCCGGGGCTCCTCATTGCACAGAAGGAAAGTTGCTGTCAGTCCCAGCTGTTGCTGACGGCACCGGACTGTCGCAGGCGCGGGCAACCATACATGCTCTCGAAGATTGTGGATGTGAGGAGAGCGTCATCGGACTCTGCTTCGACACCACTTCCACCAACACGGGGAGGGTGCAGGGTGCAGTTGTCCGGCTGGAAAACATGCTCGGGCGACCGCTACTCCAGCTGGGATGCCGTCATCACGTCCTAGAGCTTATCGTGGGGGCAGTAGCCGTCACCCTGCTCGGAAGGACTACGGCACCAACTGATCCTTTGTTTCAGCGGTTGAAGAGAAGGTTAGTTCATTTTTTGTGCAAGGTAAAGTTAGGACACACATGATATTCCACTAGTTTATAAAACAGCAAGCCAAACCGGAACTTCAGAGTTTTCTCACACAATTTTCTTGCTTATTATTTTTGAAGATGGGACGAGCTCGATCTCTCGACTTACTGCAAGCTGCAGTTCGAGAATCTGGCGGAGAGTACGTGGCTAATAGAACTCCGGGACGCGGCGGTCAGCTTCCTGAGCACAGCTTCTGGTTTCGTCAGAGACGATTACCGGGAAGTGGCAGAGATCACGCTCCTGGTACTCGGGACACAACCACGCCGTGGCATTCACCTCATGCGCCCAGGAGCCTACCACCACGCAAGATGGATGGCTAAAGTTAGTATTTTCAAACAAAAATAATCTAGAGATAAGTTTAAATGTTATTCAAAGATAAACATTTCATTATAACGCAAGCAAAGTAATTGGTAACAATAAACCTGTCTTACTTACAATGGTGCCTATTCTGTTTCAGGTCATCTACTACACAAAACTGCTGATGTTCAGTAGGCAGCTGGAGCTCGACGCCGAGCTGGTCGACAAACTGCACAGGATCGTGGTGTTCATCGCTCTTCTGTACGTACCAGCTTGGTTGGCGGCCCCTGTAGCAGCTGATGCGCCGTTGAATGACCTGGTACTATACCAGCGTTTTCTGAGGTATAGGGCAGTGGACCGCGAGGTGGCAGAAGCGTCACTGGCAGTGATGAGGCGGCACTTCTGGTATCTGAGGCCTCAGACCGTCATCTTCGCTCTATGCAGCAACAAGGTGGATGGCACTGTGAAGCAACAGATGGCAGAGAAGCTGTCCCACCTCCCTGTACCCAAAGACTTCACATACGAGAACGTCTCAGTCGACGAGATGACGCTACTCCCCGACCTGATCGACGAGTCCTCCTGGTTCTTATTTGCAGGTCTGAAGATGTATGGGTCTTCGTGGCTCACCCTGCCAACTGATAAGTGGGACGAGAACAAGGACTTTTGTCGTCTGAAGGATGTGATCTCTAATCTCCAGATCACCAATGACGTCGCTGAAAGAGGAATCCAACTGATACAAGACTATGCGAACACGGTCACAAAGGACGAGGCACAGCTGCAGGATCTTCTGCAAGTGGTGGAAAAGAACCGGAAAGAGCTCGGCGACTTCAAGAAGTCATCACTCGCCACGATGACATAGCACAGAGGGACAACGTTGCAGCCAGTGACGTGTGATAGTGGTCAATACAATGCAAAAGTGATTGTTTAAGTTATTGTTTCTTTCTTCCTTATTTGTCTGCTATTTTCTGATTTTTTTGAAAAGTATAGGTGATCGTGGTTTTTCCCATTATTTGGCACTATACTAGCACATTGGTATTACCTGTATACAGGCACAACTTTTAAACCGTTAGTCGTATGACATTGGATGGCACACCAAACGACTTCTCTCATCAAGAGGATTCAGAAAACATACATACTTAATGATTTATCTTGATTCAGTAAAAAGTTAAAAAGTACACATTTAAAAAAAAAACTCGTAATTTCAAGGTCGATGCGAGACCCCTAAATATTGATCAATGTTTTTAAAAATGGTACCAATGTGCTAGTATAGTGCCAAATAATGGGAAAAACTAAGATAACCTATACTTTTAAAAAAAAATTGAAAATATACAAGGGTAATTCAATAAGTATCCGCACTTTTTATTTTCACAATTTTATTTTCACATCTGATAGATTGTAAACACATCACTTCTCGACATAGTCTCCCTGTTTCTCAATACACTTAGTCCAGCAATCTATAAGCTTCCTATTGCCATCACAAAAGAATATTTTTGGCTGTGTGCGTAGCCAGTCATGCACCGCCTCCTTCAGGTCATCATCGCCTTGGAATCGCTAACCTCTCAAAGCGTCTTTTAGTGGTCCAAACAGGTAAAAATCCGAAGGTGCCAGGTCTGGACTATAGGCTGGATGGTCGAGAACTTCAAATTTAAGTTCTTGAAGGCACTTTCTAGCCTGTGCAGTTGTATGAGGGTGCGCATTGTCGTGTAACAGAATAACACCTTCCGACAATCTCCCTCTCCGTTTTGTGTGAATTGCTTGCTTTAACTCATTCCGAAGCATGTCAGAATACAATGCACTTGTTACTGTAGTTCCACGATCTAGATAATGTTCAAGGATAGGACCTCGTTTATCCCAAAACAGTGTTAGCATAACTTTACCTGCTGACGGCTGCGCTTTGAACTTCCTTGCAACGGGAGATGTTGGATGCTTCCATTGCATGCTCTGTCGTTTGCTTTCTGGTTCATAGTGATGGATCCAGGTTTCATCTCCAGTGATAATGCGCTCCATAAAGTTTTCACCTTCATTATGATCCCGCGCCAAAAGACGAGAGCAGACGTCAACTGCTTGGGCACCCATCTTGCACAAACCTTGTGAAAGCCAAGAATGTCATGAACTATCGAATAAGCTGACCCTTGACTGATGTGTAATGGAGATGCAATTTCTTTTATTGTTAATCTTCTGTCATCGAAAATCATGGCACTGGCTTCTTTCTGCTTGTCACCACTGGTTGATGTGGACGGTCGTCCTGAGCGCTGAGCATCTGTCACACATGTCCGACCTTCCTTGAACATTTGAATCCACTCGTACACACTTCGCCGTGGTAACGCATTATTCCCATACTGAGCACATAAACGCGTGTGAATTTCAGCTCCTTTCACACCTTCTGCCCACAAAAAACGAACCACGGATCTCGTACTACTCGTACGAAATGTGACAGCTACGAGTAGCCTAAATAAGCCTATACTGTTGCTAGCCTAAATAAGCCTATACTGTTGCTAGTCTAAATAAGCCTATACTGTTGCTAGCTTAAATAAGCCTATAGATCTCAGTTTGGCTCGTTATTACGAGTATATATTATATATACTATATTATCACTAAAATAAAAAGTGCGGATACTTATTGAAGTACCCTCGTGTATATATATTGTGTGTATTAACATAACCCAGGAAAAGGAATACGGCAATCCCTCACTATAGCGCGGTTCACAGTGCGCAGTTTCGATATTGTGCTGTTAATACTTTATGCCCATTGTTTACTTATAGCGCGCTATCCCCCGATATAGCGCTGTTTTGTTTTGTTCATTTTGTTAAAATAATAAAATAAATATGTGCTCACGTGTGTGCTTCTACCTCGTGGTGTACGGACGTTTTTGTTTCCTCTCTGTGTAATATCGAAATAACTAGTGTTTATAAGTTCAGCGGTAAATTCTATCTTATACCAGTGTGTGAATTAAATACCAGTGAATTCACGATAATAAATTATTAAGTGAAAGCCGGTGGCACATAGCTTGCACAAAGAAAAAACACAAAATTGAAACATAAATTGAAAGCACTTCGAACGGAAAAACAGCTCCTGAGAGTGTACATTAGGCCTATAGAGGTCAAAAGATCAGACAGAAATTGGAATAGCCATAAAACGAAGGTCGAGTTATCGAGAGAAATTTGAGAAGAGAGAAGAGGAAGGAAATAAAGGAGAGAATGGTAAAATATACGAAGAAATGTGTAAATTGCGGGAAAGTCAGAAAATTTAATAAAGCCGGGTTATGTGCAATAGAATGCGCGGCACATCAGCTCTGTGATTGCAAAAATGAAGCAGACCAGACCTCGGGCTTAAACTGCATTTTGTGCAATACCTTTAACCCCTACGAATGCTTGAACTTAGATAGAAAAGACAAGAAAATGGTGAATAGAATGAATAACAAACTCATAGGCGTTTATGGTTTCTCGTGCGTCAAGTGCATGGAAAACAATAGAAAATTAGTACAAAGGGGAATACAAAATGTTAAAATAGAAGAATCGAGTGCAACCTCAGATAAAGAGATACCCACGGCAAAAGAGGAAGATACGAAATACACGCCGAAGAAAACAACCCCACTGAGTAGGGAAGAAGTGGTGGCGGAGCAGAAGCAGGAAATCGAACCACAAAGACTCAGAGGGAATTTAAACGACGGGCCATATGCGAATATCATAAAATAGGTGCGTGCAAATATGGTTCAAATCGCATATACAATCACCCCACAAAATGTTTCTATATGATGAGGAATGGGAAGTGCAGGTACGGAAAAGAGCAAATCATATTCGATATAGAATTAATAACAAGAGTAATGAAATATATTTTTTAGAAGAAATGAGGATAATAAAAGCAGAGCTTGCCCTTCTAACAAAGGAGAGACAGAACGCCGCAAACATATGCACCACAACATTACGCACATCACCCTCCTATTCAACACCACTACCAATAATACAACAATCACAGTGGTATCACGGGCCGCAACCCCAATACTCCCGAATGCAGCGGCCCAACCAATAACACCAAACAGGAACCGACATCGACCAGGAAACGACCATCATTTAGGAAAATCGAACACAAAGATTAGAAACACGGTAAATGTATTATACACAAATATACAAGGCCTCTATACGAACCATGCAGACTGCAAATTACAATACTTGCAAAATTTAGCTACGGAAACCAGCATAGATATCATATGCCTAACGGAAACACACTTACATAAGTGCGAAAAAAGCTGTGAAAACTGCATCGAGAATACTGAAATAGCGTTGCTTGACAACAACATATACAGAGCAGATAGAGTGGCTAGACGAGAGGGAGGGTGTTGTATCTACGTGAAAAACACATGCACATGTGAAGTGAAGGTAAACAAATCAAACAACACAGTTGAAGTTATTATATTAGAAGTAAAAGAACTGAACCTAACCATTATGAACATCTACAGACCACCAAACACCACAAGAAGTGAATTCCAATTTACTACAAATGAAATGGAAAACCTATTAAAATTACTTGAAACTCCAGCAACAAATATTCTAATTTTCGGAGATTTTAATTTCCCATGTATATCATGGAAGAAAAATGACGAAGTTATATATGTTGAGAAGTTTCATGGCAACATTACTAAAGATGATAGAACCCAAGCAACAATGCTATTAGATACTATAGAACATTACGCCCTTAGCCAGGAAATCTGTGAAGCCACAAGAAAGGAGAACGTTTTGGATTTAATCTGGACAAATAACAACGAGATAATAATAAATAAAAAAGTAACGCACATAAAGTTCTCCGACCATAACCTCATCGATATACGATTGAAGTTAGCACCCAGAGGTCCGAAAACGCATCCTAAAGAGGCAGATGGAATATTTGAAGGCTAAATCATAAATTCAAAGAAAGTAAATTGGGAAAACGTAAATAAAGATTTAAAGGAGGTAAATTAGGAATTACTACTTCACGAGAAGACTCCACAAGAAATGAAATACTATGTATAATAGAGACTGAAACCAAACCTATAATACTGAAACATATTCCAGAGAGACAGGAAAGAAAACGTAGCAAGCTCGAGAGGAAAATCAGGACACTATTCAGGCAACGAAGACAAACCGTAAAACATCTCCACAGATGCAGAACTGATGCAAAGAGACTCAAACTAGAGAGGAAACTTGGCGAAATAAAAATGGACCTAAAGCAAACATTCATACATAAGACAAACGAGGAGGAAAACAAGGTAGCAGAAAACATAAAAAATAACCCAAAATACTTCTACACTTTTACGAAAAGGAAAATGCAGTGTAAGGAGAGTATTGGACCGTTGATAGACGGGGAGGCCGAATACACAAATGACCCGAAAGAAATAAGTGAACTGCTTAGCGAACAATTTAAATTCCGGCAAAACCCTATTAATGGACTTCGAGTTCACGGAAGGAGATGTAATTACGGCCTTATCACAGATGCGAGACAATTCAGCGCCACGACCAGACACATGGAGTGCCACATTTCTGAAGAAATGCAAAGAAAGTATTGCAAAACCACTATACTTACTATGGAGGAAATCACTCGACACAGGACAAATCCTACTCCCCTTAAAGAACGCGATCATTGCCGACCCCCTACTTAAAGGTGGTAACAGAGCAATGCCCCAAAATTATCGGCCAGTGGCTCTCACCTCACACCTTATAAAGTGTTTTGAACGCATAATTAGAGGCAAAACTACATACTACCTACAAGGAAAAGACTACAACCCAAATTAACATGGTTTCAGGGCGGGAAGATCATGCCTGTCACAGCTACTAGACCACCATGAGAAAATATTAGAAGCATTGTGTCGAGGACAAAACATTGATGTAATATATACGGACTTTGCTAAAGCCTTCGATAAATGTGACCATGTAATCATAGCACACAAACTTAAGAATACAAGAATTACTGGAAAGCTAGGAAGGTGGATATTTAATTTCTTGACGCAAAGAACGCAAAGAGTGGTGGTAATCGGAGTTAAATCGGAAGTCTCGGAAGTCGTGAGCTCTGTCCCACAAGGGACAGTATTAGCTCCCTTGCTGTTCATAATAATGATTGCAGATATTGATGCAGATGTTAAAGACAGTATTGTATCATGCTTCGCAGATGACACAAAGATATGTAAGGAAATATTGAACGAAGATGACTTAAGAAAATTACAAAACGACATTGATATATTATTCCACTGGGCAGAAGACAACACTATGAAGTTCAACGAAGAAAAATTCCAACTTCTAAGATATGGTAATAAGAAAGAGCTACAGAAAAAAGGGTACAAAACTCCGCAAGCCAAACAGATAACACCAAATCCACAAGTCAGGGATCTTGGAGTAAAAATGTCGTCGGATGCAGAATTCAGAGAGCACTATAAAATCAAAATCGCAACGGCTAGAAAAATAATGGGAATCATCTGGAAGAGCTTCCGCGGCAGAAAAGCAAACATCATGCTCAAATTATGGAAGAGTCTAGTCCTACCAATAATTGAGTATTGCTCAGTACTCACAAGCCCACACAGAAAAAGAGACATTGCAAACATTGAAGCTATACGAAGGACTTTTATGTCTAAGATAGAGGAAACGGAAGGTGAAGACTACTGGTCTCGACTATAATCCCTGAAACTTTACTCTCTCGAAACAAGGCGCGAGCGGTACACAATAATATACATATGGAAAATACTTGAGGGTTCTCTCCCTAACCTCAGAAATGAAATAGAAACAAACTGGAATGAGAGAAGAGGCAGATTTTGTCCGGTCCCAGCTGCTGTGGGACAAAGGGCCATGAAAAGAGGATGCAAAATACTCTCAGAATAAGGGGCTCAAAGCTTTTCAATGTCCTTCCAAAAGAAGTGAGGACTCTCCAGCACACTGACCTAAATAACTTCAAGAACTAGCTGGACAGATTCCTGTGCAAAGTCCCTGACCAGGCATGCGTGGCTGGCTACGAGGGCAGGAGGAGATCAGACAGCAATTCCCTCCTTCACCAAATCCCGCAAATGAGGCGGGATGCTGCAGAGGGGTCGACCGCAGGTCGATCCTGAACCGTCGTTCAAACTCACCAAAAGTAACCAAAAGTACGTAAGTACGTAATAAATATGACAAAAACACATCTTAATCGCGCTTAACCCTTTAAGGCCTGAAAGTACAAATTCCTAACGTTTCAAATACAAGCATTCATAACTTAACCCTACAAAAAATTCAGGGCTTAAAGGGTTAAATTTAATTTAAAACCATATTAAGCATTAATAACATACTGTATAATAAAAGAAAAACCTATAAGCATGCTTGAATCCTTTTTTAAAGCAAAACCTTCCACCTCTGCCAAAGAAAAATCAGTAAGTGCTGAGTCCACTCCTCCACCAGGAAGTTCAGACAGCTGTTCTTCATTTGACAGATTTGATGTCCCTGTCGCTGTGTAACTCCCGATCTTATTTTGATATGTTCTTTTATACGTTTTATATGCCATTTTATTTTGTGTTTACACTAAATATGTCTTTGTAATAAAGTTGTCACTATTTACGATCTGTTCTGTTCATCATTTAGTAATTAGGGATCAAATTATAATCTTTTACATTTATTTATTTTTCTGAGGAAGGAATTAAAGTTATTTACATTGATTCCTATGGGAATATTAATTTCACTTAGCGCTGTTTCGGTGAGCGCTCCGATTTCGCGGAACCAATTAAGAGCGCTAAGTGAGGGATTGCTGTAAGTAGCATGACCGAAAAATGTTCGAGTGCATATGCAATTGCAATGTTGATCATATGAGTGCCAGTGCCAACACCCTTCCCCCTTCGTTGCAAGGTGCCAACACCCTTCGCCCTTATTGCAAGGTGCCAACCCCCCCCACAGGGTGCCACAAAAAAGGAAGAAAGGGGGATTCCGCCACATCTGTCACAAGCTGGTGAATCCTCTTAACCTAAAGGAGAGAGAGAGAGAGAGAGAGAGAGAGAGAGAGAGAGAGAGAGAGAGAGAGACCGACCATCCTTCGCCTGGGACCGCCAGACGCATAATAAAGCTCTTGGTCTTTGCACTTGGTTTAGAAGGTCTTAATCAGCCAGTTGGCTTAGAAGGCGTAAATGGCTTGTTTAGGTATATATATATTATTAATTTTGAGTTGCCAGATTATGCTATTTATTTAATTAATGGAGATGTTCTTGACAGCATCAATTGGCTTAGAAGTCTTAATCCGCCAGTTGGTTTTGAAAACATAGCCAGCCATTTGGTATAATGTATACATATGTATATTTATTGTAGCAAACGTGCATCGTTTATAAATATTCCCATCACCCCAGTTATTCCTTAATATCGTTTATATATATATGTTACTGTAAAAGCCCGACGAGTGGTAAATCTTAAGATTTGCCGGTAAATCTTGACATTTACCATGTACATCTGGTAAAAGTCCGAAAAACAAGTGAAATTTTACTTATTTCGGACTTTTACCAAATCTACATGGTAAATGTCAAGATTTACCTAACCTAACCTAACCTAACTAAAAGATGTTTGTGCAAGGCCTCTGGCCTTTTTATGCAATTCAAAGTGCCACAACAGTTCACCATGCTGTAATAAATGAATTCGTTTTTTTTTGTGCAAGAATTTTTCGCGTTTTTAAGTTGCTAGTATATTTAAATAATTTTTTTTTTCCCAGTTTTAGTAATTTCTCTTCAATCCTGGCTTTTACAACTTCTGATGGTAAATCTTGACATTTACCATGTAGATTTGGTAAAAGTCCGAAATAAGTAAAATTTCACTTGTTTTTCGGACTTTTACCAGATGTACATGGTAAATGTTAAGATTTACCGGCAAATCTTAAGATTTACCACTCGTCGGGCTTTTACAGTGACATATACACCCAAGAAAACATTTATTGGATAATAAAACACAACTACATCATTCTATTTATTTAGACGAATTAATGGAATTAATTTCATGAAATATATATAGAAAATAAATATACAATCAAAATAGTTCAGAAGAATTCTCTACACACTTTAAACGATATATATAAATATATACAGTCTTAAATAATAATATTAGTACAGGAGAAATCTATATACACATTTATATTAAATAATAAAATTTTAAGAAATATATAGAAAATAAATATACATTCAAAAAGTAATATATAAACATCAAAATAGTACAGGGGAAATATACACACACATTTATATTAAATAATAAAATTTTAACAAATATATAGAAAATAAATATAATGTAAAATAATATATAAACATCAAAATAATAATAGTACAGGAGAAATCTATATACACATTATGTTCTACTGCGCTTAACTAAAATACTAAACTGACACGGGATCGAGTACAGTTACATCATTGTTGCTTTGCACTATGCAATAAATACTATTAAAATTATTTTACCGCTCAAGTTATAGGGATGCCTATACTCGATGTAAAGGGCCTTCAATTCGTTCAAGACTATTTTTGTGCCCACTTTACATTCGGTTGGCAAGTTATCACTCTTTTTAAACACGGGCAGAATGCAATCAGGAGCACGCACAAAGAGGGCGTCGTTAGCCACCACATCATTATTAAATTCAAGTTTATAAACACTCCTTTCCAATCGAGGGTTTATTCTTACCGATCCAAGCTTTTGAATCGTGAACTCTTCTTCATAATGCATAGCAACAGTTGAAATAATCTTCTAAGTCGTAGCGACAGTTGCTCATTATATAAAGAAGTAGTTCTACAGGGTGAACGGTGTAGGTGAGCTCAGCCCTGTACCGCTCAAGCCCTTTCTACCAAAGTTCATGATATTTCGAAGAGTCTAAACCTTTTAAATAAGCATCCAGTTCTAGATCATTCTCACCATGTTCATTCCTACACTCGGTAAACCCGTCGAGCAGAGGGGTGTATGCGTATTCAAGAACCGTATAAAAATAAAGCATATCCGTAACACATGCGTCTACTATAGGCTTTAGCTTGCGGAAATCGACGATTTCAAACATTCTGTCGAGGATGAAGCGGTTTCGCATGTGGACAAGAATATTGTTATCAGTCCCATTCTTCCACATCAGTCGTATATCAATGCATGGCTGATCGCTATTTATGTACATCGTACAAACAATGTTATATGAGGGGGTATCACTAATCTGTTCTCTTCTTGTACCTACACCTGCAGGTATTTTATAACGATCCTTGCTTCACTTCTCTACTATCACGAAGATTCTATTCATCTCCTCAACACTTAAATAAACAAAATTGCGTTTACCAGAGTTTGTTTGTCTACAAGTCGTTTCCAATACATAGTTAACGTCACCTGTTTTACGCCTGAACACACGCAGCGACTTCTTTACGGACACATCGTATATGGCATTGAGAATGCTGCTCAAAGGAAGCTCCATCGTATTCTATTGTGAACAATGCAAGTCCTGACGGTTCAAGTTCTGAGATAACTATGAGCAGCCGGTGCGCGATTTGGCACGGAGAAAGGTGTGGGAAACGAGTCACACGGGTGAGTCATACCAAGCATTAATGTTTCGTGTACGGGTTTTTTCCAACATGAAAGAGTCATGTGAATACTTGTGCCCCATTATACTGGGCAACCGTTTAGAGAACTTTTCCATCTGCGATACACAAATTAATATCGGCTTTAATGTTTTATCACTCCCACTCCCTAGAATGCGCACCAGACATTTTCGTTCAGGATGATTTTCACGAACTTAACACATTTTATTCACACTCCGGCCACTATTTGAAAGAAACATGTGCCAATATTTATCCTTTTTGCCTAGCAAGCGATACTTGTCTCTAAATTCTATTAAAAACTCACGCAGGCCTTTAGCCACAACCTCACTGCAAACCTCGTCATGACATATATTAATGTAATGGTAAAAATATTTCGGATTGTCCATTATGACAAGATTTACATTCTCAGCCGCAGGGTACAAGTACTCCGTATGATGGAGCATGACATAATACCACTTGTCATACCACTCATCAACAATACTCACTAACCATACCCGTTGCTTCTCTTCTGCACGTGAGTTTCTTCCACTTCACGGTATATGTAAGATTTTATGCTGTTTAGTCCAACAACATAGTCTATTACATCGTTTGTGCCACGAAATCCTGCACTGCTCTCGCCAAAATAGCCGGAGGGTATTTGAACCTCTTGTTCCTCAAGCTTCGCACAGTTCACTATAGCGTTAAAAACCTCGAAGGATGGAGGAATAGGGATTCTTTGAGTGTTCACCACATCTTCAGACTTTAGCGAATACCAACCACTTCATAAACGTCGAACACGCAATATTAAAGGTAGCCGTCATTATTTTTTGTCTACGTGAGATTTCTTTAAATACACGTCTGAGATCTAGGGCTTACAGCGGTCACCTGAGTACGCAGGGTTAGAGATACAGGGGTTGGACAATATAATATGAACACCTTGATAAATGGCGGTTTTTATTCTTAATATGGAGTTGGTCCTCCTTTAGCGGCAATAACAGCTGCAATGCGTCGGGGAATTGATTCATACAGCTTTTGGACAGTTTTCAACGACCCCAGCGGTGTGGATTGGTGCATTATCATCCTGGAAGACGGCGCCGCCATTGGGAAACAGCGTTTGGACCATGGGATGGACCTGGTCAGCCAATATTGACAGATAGACCTGGACGTTAACCATACCATGCAGTACTACAGCTGGGCCAAGAGTATTCCACGATATTGCTGCCCAAACCATCACAGATCCGCCTCCATGCTTAACGGTTGGGGTCAGGCAGTCGGGGTCATAAGCATCTTTAGGCTGTCTCCAGACGTAAACTCGACCGGAACATGGAAATAGCGTAAAGGAGGATTCGTCGGAGTAGACTACATTCTTCCACCGGTCCATTGACCAATTCTTATGGTCATTACACCATTTTCTGCGCCGCTCAATGTTGATGTGCGAAAGGAAGGGTTTGGCAATTGCAGCCCTCCCATGGTATCCAGCTCCATGGAGCTCGCGACGTACAGTTCTGGTCGATACCGGGCTTGCAAGATGCTGGTTAAGCTCTGCAGTCACTTTTGGAGCTGTGGTCTTATGGTTCTTTGTCACAATGCGCTTTAGCACCCGGCGGTCTCGATCACACAGCTTCTTCTTGCGTCCACTATTGCATTTGTCGGTGCTTGTCTTTCCATGGTTTTGGTATGCAGACATGACCATAGAGACAGTTCCTCTGGATACATTGAACATCTGAGCGGTTTTCGTCACCGATGCACCAGCCATCCGCGCTCCGACAATTTGCCCTCTTTGGAAGTCTGGCAGGTCTTTCATAACTGCTAATTCATAATTCACTCAGATCTGTGAAAACAACGTGAGGGTTATAACATGACGTATACACTCTCTGTTACGCATTTAAATAGGTTTGCCAGTCATTTGACCGTTTACTTTGTGTCTGAGCAGTCCGTAAAGATAACCGGTGAAATCGGCGGGTGTTCATATTATTTTGTCTAAACCCTGTATGTCAAGGTAGAATCATGATTCACGTGACCCTTGTTCGATCATACAGGGGGCGGAGCTTAGGACTTTTCCTGTACATACGCACATACATACAAAGGAGAAAATGAGACGCTAACTGAAACACGATTTATTTAATAAACATATCGGATTATTCAAGGTGTATATATATTCAAATACGTGTAATAAATATAATAAACATATCGTTAACAAGTAAATAGAACAGACGTGTTTTATCGAGTGTCCAGTGTTACCAATTGAATAAGTGGTTTTCGTTGAAGTGTCTCTAAAAAAATAGTGCTTGATGCATTCTCAACTAAATTACTTCGTGTTACTAATCATTCATTAACGAATATACTTCATTTATTGACTTTGTTCATTACTATATTATTTGATTAAACCAAGGCTAGTGCACGTGGCTTGCCTTGTTTGTTTTTAGAATCTATTAGAAAACGAGGTTTTATAAGGTTGAATTTCCCTTGTTTGCCTTGTTTGTTTTTCAAATCTATTAGAAAACGAGGTTTCATAAGGTTCACTTTACTTTGCTACGGGGATCAAGCAGGGTGTGATCACCCAGCGTGGGAAAAAGGAAAAAAGGAAAGAAAAAAGTCGGTCGAATAGCGGACAGATAAGTTTTATTAATACTTTTTATTTTACAGATCTTTCATCGGTAGCTTAAATAAGTATATATTCATTTAGTATAAATTTTTGTTAGAGGAACCTGTTTCTGCATTTCAAGATAATTTTTGCGGGCTTGCGCAGGTGACGGCACAATAAGCACGCGGTAAACCTACGTTGTAATTTATTAATTTCCAAACGCTCGGTTTTTTTTTTAATAGCATGGCACCCCCGTCAAGTACTTGCAGTCGCTGTGAAGGGAAATTTGCCGCTTACGCGTTTACAATGGTTAATAATAATGAACATTTAGTTTGCAGGTGGTACTCAAGCATGGAAGTGCTGAGGAACGAGTTAGAATGTGAAAGAGGCCAGGGTGAGGCTTGAAGAAAGCGTGATGCTCCTGACGGCAAAATTAGAATCCCTTGAGACCCCAGTTACGACCCCTCCTACCTCACTCTTCCTCAAGTTCCCAACCCTTTGTTGAAGTGCGTAATGGAGCCCCATTGAGAAAACTTAAGACTTGTCTACCAGTAATAACAAACAATAAGTTTTCTGTTTTAGATTTCAAAGATGCTGATGAACCGGAAATACGACTCGTTCGTGATTCCATTGTTCGAGGAATTTTGTGGGAGAAACTCTAGTTGTTGGCGCCGTTACTGCTACTCTGATGCAAGGGTGGAGGATATAACTAATAGTGTTGACCATTTTACAGACGGAACCTTTGACGACACAACGTATGTTATTCATGTCGGTACTAATAACGTTTTAAATTCTAGATCGGAAGAGCTGCTGGCTAGGTACAGGGACTTACTAGAGGGACTAAAGGAAAAAACTAATAAGATTATTTTAACAGGTATATTTCCTCGAATTATCCAACGTAACGATTTCTACAGCAAGGCGACCTATATCAACAATAACCTAAAGTCTCTCTGCCAACAGGAAGGAGTGCATTTTGCGAATTTTTGGAACAGTTTCTACGGCAGGAGGGACTTGTTCCTTTGAGATGGACTTCATCTAAATGACGTTGGAGCTGCGTGTTTAGGAAGACTATTTCGTAATACTGTCTCTTCTTTTCAGGCTGCTGTAACGCGAATGGTCCCAGCGTAATTTCCTCAAATTTCTCTTGCGAAGGTGTCGCAATTACAAACAATTTGAAGGTTCTATCCTTAAATGCTCGTAGCCTAGGAAATAAAATTAACGATTTTTTTTTAATTGATTATAAAGACTATGATTTAATTGCGATAAATGAATCGTGGTTTAGCACTGAAACACGTGACTTTGTAGGGGAGTATCAAATTAGAGGTTATAGACCTTTTGTTAAAAGCAGAATAGGTAGGCGAGGAGGCAGTGTTATGTTCTATATCAAAGATAATATTGCGAACGTTATAGAAGTAAAGCACACAATTCCAGAACCGATAGATTCGACTACAGCAGAACATAAATTGAACGATTTCAAATTTGTTGTTGCCGTTATATATAGGCCCCCTAATCAAATAGCTGATATGGACGAAGTGTTATATCGTGAACTAAAGAGAATAATAGGTAGTAAGCAGGCCTTAGTTATGGGTGACTTTAATTGCGCCAACGTGAATTACGATACAATGCAAGGAGACGCTGAAGGTTATCGTTTAGTTAATTTTCTCGAGGATAACTTTCTTAATCAAAAGGTTGGGGAACCTAAGAGGTTGGACAGTATTTTAGATTTAGTAATAACTATGGATGATAGGCTATTCACTGATCTTCAAGTAATAGAACCGTTAAGCAATAGCGATCACAATATGGTAGAGTTTGTCCTCTCAGTATGTCACTCGAAACCAGCTAACTCGACTAAAATTCCTAACTTCCAGCACACAGACGTTTGTAAATTTCGAAATGACTTGTCACACGTCAATTTGGGAAACGTAATGAGGATCTCTAACGCAAAACTAATGTGGGAATCGTTTGAACAGTATTAAGGACTATATAAATGAGGAATGTGTACCGTACAAAATTAAGCGTGCGAAAGTAAACAACAAGCCCTTGTGGTTTACTTCTAGAGTAGGAGACATTATAAAGAGAAGAGATAGGGCTTATAGGTTATATAAGTGCAATAAACACAATTTATGGTTACGAAAGAACTACATATCTCTAAGGCGTGAAGCGAAAAGTGTAATAAAAAATTCCAAGCGCGAATTTGAAATCTCCATAGCTCGTGACGGTAAAGAAAACCCAAGCGATTCTTTCAATACGTCAACAATAGAAATCCAGTAAAAAGTGTCTTGGGGCCGTTGAAAAATGTTAACGGAGAGCTACTTTCTGAAAACAAGGAAATGGCTACCTTGCTAAACGAAGTTTTTACGTCAGTTTTTACTATAGATGTAACAAATATCCCTACGGTGGTTAGTGAAAGGGAGGTAATGCGCTACATTGATAAAATGAAAATGCGTAAATCACCGGGGCCGGATTTCATATATCCCATACAACTAAAAGAATTAAAAGAAAGCATTGTTGTGCCGCTGACAAAGATTTTAATGCGTCTATTTCTGAGGGATGCATATCAGATAATTTCTAATTAGCAAATGTATCATCTATCTTTAAGAAAGGCGGTAAAGGTGCGGCGGGAAATTATAGGCCAATCATTTTAACGTCTGTTGTAGATAAGCTAATGGAATCAATAATTAGGGATTGTATAGTCGAACACTTAGAATTGCATAACTTGGTTAGAAATATGCAGCACGGTTTTAGGCGAAACAAATCTTGCTTAACTAATCTTTTAGAATTTTTTCAAAGCGTGGTTGAAATTTATGATAGTCATCGGGCGGTTGATGTAGTGTATTTAGATTTTCAAAAAGCGTTTGACACCGTACCGCACATAAGACTCAATGAAAAAACTAAGGCTCATGGAATCAGGGGTGTAGTAATAAATTGTATAGAAGAGTGGTTGCAAGGTAGGAAACAGAGGGTGGTCGTTGATGGAGCGGAGTCGTGTTGGGCTAATGTGGCGAGAGCGGCGTTCCTCAGGGTTCTGTATTGGGCCCCTTGCTTTTTCTTATATATATTAACGATTTAGATGTCGGCCTAGTCAGTACAGTTTCAAAGTTTGCGGATAACACAAAGTTGGGTGGTAGGGCGATTAATGACAAAGATAGAGATAAAATCCAGGAAGATCTGAATAAAATCGTTGACTGGTCAGTCACATGGCAAATGAGATTTAACGTCGATAAGTGCAATATTTTACATATAGGTTCGCGTAACGGTAATTTTGCGTATAGTATGTCATTGAAGGAGTTAGCAAGCGTACAGCAGGAAAAAGATTTAGGAGTTATAGTCACTGGTGATTTAAAAGTAGCGAAACAAAGTACAGCAGCGGTCAATAGAGCGAACAAAGTGCTAGGTTTTATAGCTCGGAATTTTGAGTACAAATCGGGTGATATTATTGTTCCTCTTTATAAATCATTAGTTAGACCCCATTTGGAGTACGCGATCCAATTTTGGAATCCGCATATGGGAAAAGATATAGACAAAATCGAAAGCGTTCAGAGACAAGCAACTAAGATGATTCCGTCGCTTAGGTCGAAGTTGTACGAGGATAGGCTTAAGGAGTTAAAATTTACTATACTCGAGACTAGGAGGCTAAGGGGTGATCTAATCCAGGTTTCAAAATTATGAATGGTTTCGATAATGTAGATAGGGATAGCGTTTTCGAAATATCTCAATATAATAGGACTAGAAAGCAAATTGTTAGGCCTATTAAACAGTGAAAAGTCACCTGATGAGAAAAGAACCAAGTTCTGCAGAAATTTCTTCACGAGTACGAAATTATAAGAATCTGACAGAGATCCCCGTGGTTATTAGGTACAGCGCGGACAACATTGAGCATGGCGACATAGGACCTGGGTCCGACGTTTGAGCTGACCAACCAAAGAATAACGTTCGGCCCCACAACATATCGAGCATGTATTAAAAAGCAGTTTCCCAAATACATTGAGGAATAAAGGTTTAAGTCTTTATAATCTATTGAGTGAGGACCCCATCATACAGTGGAGCGATATAGGTGAGACCATCGTGGAAGGAACAAAGGTACAAGGCTCGAATTTCGACGACATCGTTTACGATCTGATGAAAAAGTGGGATAGACCCTCACCATCAGGATTGAAGCATATTAAAGCAAGACTACAACAAATAAATGTCTCCAAACATTGATAGGAAATCTGAACAGGATAAAAGACTTGGAGCAAGCCTCGCATGTGCCACAACTGAGTACGCCATCACCCCCAGCGGTAGCACCTCTGAAGAGGAAAACGAAGAGACCAAACAAGAACGGTCAACCCTCTGCAGGTGCTTCTAAAATATGTAAATGGCTAACATATTAAGAAGACGCTATTATGACATTTCTAACCCAGACTCCTATGGAGGAGTTGATAGACTGTACAGAGGTGTTTATAATGATGGAGTTGGGAAAAAAGATGTTGAGAGGTTTTAGCGGGAGTAGGATGCTTATACACTTCATAATCCGGTGAGAAAAAGGTTTAAAACAGGCCAGATAACCACGACCTCGACTGACACTATTTGGCAAGCGGATTTAACAGGCATGCAAAGATATTCAGTGTATAATGATGGTTACCGTTACATCCTATTCATAATAGATGTGTTCTCCAGATAATAAATCGCCTGAAACAGTTGCTGAAGCCACCAAAACGCTGATGTTGAAAGAAAACAGGATTCCAGTCTATTTTTGTACGGATATGGGGAAAGAATTTATCGGCCGAACTTTTCAGAACATGCTGACAGAGTTTAATATCAGCTACTACACTACCAATCCTATACATAAGGCCTCTTCAGCCAAACGAGTTCAACGTACTATAAAGGAACGCATGCATCGCTATTTTACACATAAAAACACATACAGAGATATAGACATTCTGGAATCACTGGCCTCATCGCACAACCGTTCACACCATCATACGATTAGAACAACACCTAACGAGGTTTTAGAAAGAGGTACGCACACAGAGCGTGAGGTGAGAAGAGATATCGTAGAACCATGCCACACTCTACACGTTTCAAAATCAATGATTATGTAAGGTTGTCGCGTTCGGGTAATAAATTCGCAAAGGGATTTGAGCAAGGTTGGACTCGTGAGATTTTTAAAGTTAGTGCTATGAGACCTAAAGGCGAGATAATGCTGTATTACGTTGAAGATTTGAATAGGGAAGAAATCGCAGAAGGATTTTACCGAGAGAAGTTGCAGAAAGTGACATTTAATTTAGGAAAAAACGTGTTTAAAATTGAAAAAAATTTAGGTAGCAAAATCAGGAAAGAGAAAAATGTACCTGGTGAAATGGCTAGGGTACCCAGAAAGCTTCAACACTTATATAAAAGCTGCTGCAATATTGAAGCTTAAATAGTATGCAACATGGCTCCTAACCATTTCAACGTCACTCTACCGTCCTCTTCTTCTCTGTCTGTACATCCTGACAACACCCTGACCAACTTTGTAACAGAACTCCATGGGCCCGTTGAATTGGGTCGTGATCCGTATGAGGTGGAGATATGTGAAATTCAGCTGCACACCTTCTTTTTATGTATTGATTATAAAGAAACCGTTTTCACGGTTCTTAGAGACCTTGATGTGTGTGAAAAAGCCGGGGTAATTAAGGATGAAACCATGCGTACCGCCCGAAGTGGGGATGCACGGTATTACACCACAGTAGTAACACTAGGCCCGGGCTGTTATGATGCGGCTGAGGATGTTGTGAAAGACTTAAACGTTAGATTAAAAAGCTCAAATCTTACGGCTGATTTAGTATATGAAATCGTAAACAAAGAAACCCCTGTACACACTCTGACCCTAAAATCACAAGCTAACAGAAATATTAAAGACAAAGGGTTGTTCAAAACTATAACCTAGGGACGATATGGTGCAGCCCTCCAAAGAGATACCTTTCACGAAGTACAACAGGTTTTGGCCGACCTAATGTATCAGCTGAAATTAGAGAAATTGGGCGATGGCTATCCACTCCCTGACATGTGATATATTTACAGCAATATCATGGAGCATCGGATTCTTGGGGATACTCAAGCGCGCCTGCTTCGTATCGCACACATTCCCAATCATAGAGGACAGAGCTTGAACATTACATATGAATGTCGCGACTAATCTATTAACCAATATCTCAAGATATATAAGAACGATTGAAAGGAAAAGTTTCCCACTGGGTGATGGGAGCTTAACGGTGAAGCTCCACTTTCGTCGCACTGAGTTATAATGGAGCGAAAGCCTTTCACAGTCTATCGAGGGGTGATATACCAGCATATGAGTCGGCTTGGAGCCATTTTTTCAACCCCTTGCTGAAGAGGGGTGCCAGATATCTCGGGAGGAAAGCGTTACAATCAGGCATTAACACGGTATGTCATAATGGCGGGGGCTAGACCTAAAGATGCTCTAAACAAGCACTTAAAGCGTACACGGGACGAAGTCATCAAAGATGCACAACAAAAATTGCGTGGTTGTGGGAAGAAGAGGGCTGTCCGGAAGAAGAAGAAGGGGTTACCAGCACGTGGTGTTAAACGTAAAAGGACACAAAAAAAGAAGTGCTGTAAACGTGTGAAACCTATGGTTGATAATTTTTTTAAATGATATGTTAAGGACATTACTTTCATGAATCATAGGTTGCTTACTACTTGTCGAGAGAGGTGGCACTATTTCTGGCTTGGCACGTTTCATCCATCCGTGTAGTTCACAATGTTGTAAATCGGAGCTGTCCCTCTTTAACATGCCCCGAATGCAAGTTTTTATTGAGCACAGTGACATTGTTACGATTAACCCGTTAAACACAATTAGTTCCCGAGTGCTCCTATAGAATTCGTGATACCCAGCTCAGATCCATACTTTTTTGATCCAAGTTGCGTGCACATGTAGGCTAAACTACGTATAGCACATTCAAATGGAATGGACTGTGATGATAAATACCTTGTACTTCCCGAAACAAACTTTCTACACTCCATATTCAGTCAGTGTGATGTGTATTTAAGTCAGGTCAACATCTATGCAGGAACGGGTCATTACCACCTGCGAGCCTATCTGGTAAATGTCCTTAACTTTTCAAAAGAAGCGAAGGATACCTTTTTAACTGCCGAGGGCTATTATCAGGCTCAAGACGAGAGCAGTATAAAGGAAAAATTTACAAATTCTAAAAATAAGATATACGAATGTTTTCGGCGCCTGCATACAGACTTCATATTCAAGGAGAAGCTGCTTGTGAATGGGGTCGATGTGAAATTAAAGCTCACTCGCACGAATCCTGAGATCTGTTTAAATCTGGGAGCTGATCAAGAAGAAGGCGCAAAGCCCTTCGCGTAGGTCGAGTGAAACAAAGTTCGCCTAAACAGTTAGAAATTGAAAAAAATTTACTACGTGTAAAATACCGAATTAACAGAGTACTCACTGTAAAATACCAAATTAACAGAGTACAGATCAAACTATACACGGTGCCTGCAGGGTTGGCATCGAAACAGATAGAAAACATTGCCCTGGGAGCTCTACCTAAAAGGTTATTAATTGGCATGCAGGACCACGCTTCTGTAAATGGGAAATGTAAAAAGAACGCCTCTAAATTCGAGAATTTCGGCCTTAAAAATATAACTTTATACGTTAATGGCATAGCGTTGGGGGGAATATTGGAGACGGATTATTCATCAGACGCTGTGTTCCCGCTTTACTCGAGAGCTTATAGTAATCTTGCCCATATCGCCGGTGTCTGTGATGAGGTAGGAATTGGTGTAACGCAGAAAGAATTCATCGAGCAATTTAACCTTTATCCTTTTGACATCACTCCTGACTTATCTGCTAGTGTAAATACACACTTAAGTCCACAACAGAGTGGAAACATTTCAGTCAGACTCGAATTCGCCAAGCCGATAGACGCCCCTATTATTTTAGATAGAATAGATAGAATAGATATTTTACTAGTATACCTCGAATCACAGGCCATAATAGAAATTGACAGATTCAGGAGTGTACTCACTGACTTTTAAAATGGATGCGAATACACTCCAGAGAGTAATAAATAGTGACCGAATCACACGCTCCAAATTTATCGGTGTATTTGCGAAGGAAATATTGAAATTACCAACTACGAGAGACTGCGGCGCACTTATTGTGAACACAGATGTTATTGGTGGCGAAGGGATTCATTGGATAACTATCTACTTTAAAAATAGGAAATGAATGTACTACTTTAACTTGATGTGGACTCATCCTTGGAGCGACTCTATTATTGTAAAATTTCTCGACCAGACGAAAAGATGCATATCCCCTAAATTGTCTGGAATCCCTACCGATTCCAGGGATACTTTAGTAATACTTGCGGCGTGTACTGCCTTTCATTTCTCTTACACATGGCAACCGGAAAGGAATTTAAAATTTTTTAAAAATTATTCGACCTGTGTCACACTAAGCGGAATGATGAGATGGTATGCAGGCAGATAAAAAACACGTTTTCCGTTTGTACGCACTCGATGTATTGTATGATGTTTTACGCGTATATATATGTACGAGGGCCACTCAATATAGTTTGCCCCACCTTTTTTTTCTTTCCAAGTTTCCTTGTAAATTCCATAATTTTTTTACACAAGTAGTTACATACCTTTTTTACAAGTTTTCATTTTTCCACATAGTCTCCATCCTTTTCTACGGTTTTCCTCCACCTCGAAACAAGGGCCTTTATTCCTTGCTGGTAAAATTCCGCTGGGTTCCGCTGGAGCCACCACTTAACCTCCTCAACAACCTCATCGTCACTTTGAAACTTTCTTCCACGAATAGCATCATTCATTGACCCAAACAAATGGAAGTCTGAAAGTGCCAGATGGTCTCTCTTGGTCTCTCTTGTTTGCAAACTGTTGTGTAGTCTTGCGTTATGGTGCAAAAGAAGGACGTCTTCCAGTTTTCTCTCCGGTCGAAATAGCTTTATACGCCTCTGGAGTCTCTGTAGGGTAGCAATATATGCCTCTGAGTTGATTGTTTGTCCTTTCTTCATAATGTCCACCAGAATCACCCCTTTCATGTCCCAGAAGATGGTGGGCATAACCTTTCCAGCGTGGTGCCACTCCATGGATTGGCGTTTTGTTTCAGGTTCAAAGTGGTGTACCCAAGTCTCATCCGCAGTCACAATTCGTGAAAGGAAGTCATCCTCTTCTGTCTCGTATCGAACTAACGACTCAAAAGCAATTTCTTTTCTTTGGGCTTTGTGATCTTCAGTCAGTTGGCGAGGAACAAACCGTGAACACACTTTTGAGTATATCAGTTGCTGAATTATCGTATTCACACTTCCTTCACTAATTCCTAGCTACAGTGATAACTCCTTGTATGTGACGCTCCGATTTGATCGAATGATGCTGTTAGCACGTTGCACAGTGTGAGATGTCATAGCAGATACCAGGCGACCGCTACGTGGCTCATCATCGAGGCTGGCTCTCCCTCTCTCCGATGATCTTACACGTTTAGACCAGCGTCCAAGTGTGCTTCGATCCACACCACCATCTCCATAAACGTTTTGGAGACGTTTGTGAATATTTCCAAATGTTTCCTTCTCTGCTGTTAAGATTTCGATAACAGTTCTCTGTTTACGACACACATCACTGTCAGACGCCATTTTCGAAACTGCGTTAACCATCGGATTTATACAAGGGCGTTTAAAACCAGTTTTATACAAGGAGGGGAGGTTCAAACTGGAAAAATCTGTTTATGTGAAGCGCAGAAAGTTCAAACTTACAACCGAAAAGACATTCCAGCCCCATGGCCTATTATTTAGCTAAGAAAAAAGGGTGTAGCAAAATATATTGAGTGCCCCTAGTATATACACTCATAAATATCAACTTTAGTAGTTCTAATGCAGATATTAAAAAAAAATTTCGAATTATTAAGGATTCTCGAATAAACAAAAATGAACTTAACCAGATATAACATAAACTACCCTACCCTAACTTAACGTAATCTCTTTTTTTAATGCAGGAAGGAGGAGGCTCAGGGCGAATCCCATAGAGGAAGAAGAGAACCAAAATGAAGGTACAAGGTTTTCGAGATTCCTGGACACTGCGTATGAAAGATTAAAGGTCATAGACAGGGGGAAAGATGGATTGTGGAAGATTCAGTCCAACTTGTATTTAAAGACCTCGCTATTATTCCGAATCAATTTAAATCCTGTTTATGCTATTCTATTCAATTCCTGTTCGATTTTATTCCCGTCTCAGATTTTCGGAGTGTATTCTCCCACCATTTGACATTTCGTTCGATCTATTTTTTATATATATATATATATATATATATATTAGGGTGGTCCAAAATTTGGGCTAAAATTTAAAAACAGTTGTAAATGCTCTTCACATGGCTGCTCTTATTCCTTTAGATGTGAAGTGATTTCGTGCAAAATATCTGTCGATTCAGTACATAATAAGAGGTCACTATGGTTTTGACATTTTCAATTAATTAATTAGCTAATGATTTTCTACCCGCTTCATTTTAACAGGACGCGGCAGTCACGCCACATTGACTCCACCCACCTTTCAAAGGATGTTGTAATTGTTCGGTTTCTTGTATAATGCTGTTTGTGAATCAGACAAATCATTTACTCATGCATCATTTCAAGTTTAAACTTTTTGGAGGACGATTTTAAGTTCGTATAATTATTAATTCATATATATTAAGTATTAATTCATATGTATTATATTTATTCAGTATATATATATATATATATATATATATATATATATGCAAACAACCACAGGGAAAAGGAAAAGGAAACACGAAGTCCGAGCGCTTTCGTGATATATATCACGAAAGCGCTCGGACTTCGTGTTTCCTTTTCCTTTTCCCTGTGGTTGTTTGCTTATTAATAAGATCACGTGTTATTCTGATATTTTAGTGCATATATATATATATATATATACATACAGGGTGTTTCAGGGGGAAAGGTCAATACTTCTGGAGGTGATAGTATCGGTCATTGTGAATGGTTACGGAGATAGAGCTCTTTGAATCTACAAATACAAAAGCATTGTTAATGGTAATCAAGAAAGAGAAACCAATTACTGTTTCTAACATTTAATGTTTAAACATTGGCAGTTTGAATGGTATGAGATATAGAAATGACAAATTTGTTACAGTTTACAATACGTTTTCGAAAATCCCACCGTCAACCTCAATGCACTTTGCAACTCGTGTGCAAAAATCGCGTGTTGTTCATCTGAGTTGATCTTGACGTTCCTTTATGCGG
>JAJOZX010000093.1:1920000-2087500 GCA_023014485.1 Bathynomus jamesi | reverse complement strand
GTGTTGTGTTAAACAGGGAAAGAATATTCAGAGATCTTATCTTTTAAAAAATCAAGTAGATCATCAATACGGACTTTTGTGAATAACGTGCATACATCAAAGCTTACCAATTTGAAATTAGGGTCATTAGGAAACTTCAGTTTGTCAATAAGATCCATGCTATTTAACAATATGTGACTTAGAAATAGAACCAACTAACGGCGTTAATAAACTAACTAACCATTAAGATAGCTTATAAGTTACGGAGCCTACTGAGCTAACAATAGGCCTCATGGGATTATTAAATTTGTGTGGTTTTACTAAATGGGATAGTTCTAAAGCGCTTGTTGAAAACAGAGATATAATAAAAAGAAATATTCTAGAATGTGCATTTATTCATTTTAAAAAAAATTTCAATAACAGTGAGGGAATGTATAAAATTGACAATATCTTGTTAAAATTCCTTTTACCTCTCATTAACCGTTATTAAGTATGTGCTAATTGCTTTGGTTTCCGCTACGTTGTATATATTTATGGGCATCTTGCCTTCTCTCTTCATTCCCTGACGAGGTGTAGCTCTGAATGCACGAAAGGTCTTTCGTTGGGTTTGCAGCATTCATTCATTTCACGTGTTTAATTGTGAAATTCATCCCATATATATATATATATATATATATATATATATATATATATATATTGGAAATTGTGAGATATTTTAAGGATTTATGATTGGCTGGTCACGCCTCTTTAATTTCACCAAAATATGTTTATGCATTTAGAATTTAAGAAATTCACGTTCTCTATGCGTAATACGTACATAATTTTCGCGTGTAATATCAAAGGCCTGTTATTTTCCTGTATTGGGGACCCCAATCTTCTACTTTTCTTGTTGTTTGTGACAATACGCTGAATTAGGATTCAGTTCTTCAAAACCGTGTTTTGTTTAAATCAGTAATGTTCCTAAAGAAAATTTATTTTAGCCGTAAATAGTGCTTCTCATGCTTTAGAAATTAGGTTATGTGGCGATTCCGTGGTAGAAAAAGAGATAGAAATAATAATGAAAATAATAGTAATAATAGAGAGTGAGGCTTAAGGAATAATCTTATTTGAAAATTGTATTTTGTGTTTAGATAAAACATGAAAAATGCTTTTAGTGTAGATTGGTAAGAAAGAATTGGTCATCATGCATTAGTGTACCCTAAAATCTTTGGCTAACCTCAATGTGATATTATCATACACCCTTCGGGGTTACTTCAAAATGGACAAGTTTTCTTTGAGCATCTTTAATTTTAGCGTATAAACCATTAATTTAGGAAGTGCAAAGTGTTGCAATTTAAAATGTACAGGTAAAATGCATTTAAGGTACATTATCGAAAATGTGAACGGTCACTTTAAGGAAATCAGCTTACTGGAATTTTCATGAAATTATTTCCAATAATTCGTCTAAATAAACAGAATGATGTACTTGTGTTTTATTTAATTCTTATGGGTATATACAGGGCGTCCCAAAAAAATGTATACACACTTTAACAGCTGATAGCTCAATTGATGTTTCTTTCTTTCCAAGTTAAACCCATTAGAATTAATAATGGCAGTCAGACTAAGCTTTGAACAAAGGAAATTCATTCTAAAATGCTACTGGAAGTGTGAAAACGCAGTTGAAGTGCAAATACAGTTTAGGAGGGAGTTTCAAACAGATCCACCAACGCGACTTACCATCACTCGAATTAGAGATAAGTTTGAAGCCGATGGAACTGTTCAGAATGTCCACAAGAAGCGTTCCGGAAGACCACGGACATCGACAAGCCCCACAAAGCAAGAAAGAGTACTGGAAACGTATCACCAAAGTCCAAGAAAATCTGTGCGGCAAGCGAGTCGTGAGGTAGGAATTTCAGAATCGTCTGTCCAACGCATTTTGAAGCGCTGTCAATGGAAAAGTTACATTCCAAGATTAGTCCATGCTATTAATGAAGATGATCCGGACCGAAGAGTGGGGTATTGCGAGTGGTACTTGGCACGATGTGGATGTGGATTGGACGAAGGGGTTTCGTAGAATACCCTCCGCGTTCACCAGACCTCACACCACTAGACTTTTTTTTATGGGGATACTTAAAAGACAAAGTCTACGCTATAAAACCTGCAACAGTCACTGAATTGAGAGCAGCCATTGAACGAGAATGCACACAAATACCAAACGAAATGTTTCGTGATGTTTGCGATTCCATTGCTTCGCGTTATCAGCAGTGCCTGGACCAGAACGGACGTCAGTTTGAAAACAGGCGTTGACAAAACAATTAAATAATGTCTGTAGATTCTATTACATTTTGAAAATGAAATGTATTTTAATAAACACTGCCTTTATAAGTATTTAAAGTGTGTATACATTTTTTTGGGACGCCCTGTATATATATATATATATATATATATATATATAATCTATATATGAATAGAAACGACATAAGTGTTAAGGAACGTTTCTGCACACGAGGAGGAGAGATAACGAACAATGAAAAATGAGGCGAACCGCCCAGGAATCGAACCCAGGGCCTTCCAATTGCCGGTCGGACGCTCTACCATTATGCTACGGACCTCACTCAATCACAAATCGAAATTCTCCCACATAGGGCAGAAACCAATGCCCTGAGAGGGCACCCTCGCAAATCGTGAATATGCGCATATAACTGCAATGACCGCGCAGTATATAAATGAATAGAAACGACATAAGTGTTAAGGAACGTTTCTGCACACGAGGAGGAGAGATAACGAACAATGAAAAATGAGGCGAACCGCCCAGGAATCGAACCCAGGGCCTTCCAATTGCCGGTCGGACGCTCTACCATTATGCTACGGACCTCACTCAATCACAAATCGAAATTCTCCCACATAGGGCAGAAACCAATGCCCTGAGAGGGCACCCTCGCAAATCGTGAATATGCGCATATAACTGCAATGACCGCGCAGTATATAAATGAATAGAAACGACATAAGTGTTAAGGAACGTTTCTGCACACGAGGAGGAGAGATAACGAACAATGAAAAATGAGGCGAACCGCCCAGGAATCGAACCCAGGGCCTTCCAATTGCCGGTCGGACGCTCTACCATTATGCTACGGACCTCACTCAATCACAAATCGAAATTCTCCCACATAGGGCAGAAACCAATGCCCTGAGAGGGCACCCTCGCAAATCGTGAATATGCGCATATAACTGCAATGACCGCGCAGTATATAAATGAATAGAAACGACATAAGTGTTTAAGGAACGTTTCTGCACACGAGGAGGAGAGATAAGAACAATGAAAAATGAGGCGAACCGCCCAGGAATCGAACCAGGCCTTCCAATTGCCGGTCGGACGCTCTACCATTATGCTACGGACCTCACTCAATCACAAATCGAAATTCTCCCACATAGGGCAGAAACCAATGCCCTGAGAGGGCACCCTCGCAAATCGTGAGAATTTCGATTTGTGATTGAGTGAGGTCCGTAGCATAATGGTAGAGCGTCCGACCGGCAATTGGAAGGCCCTGGGTTCGATTCCTGGCGGTTCGCCTCATTTTTCATTGTTCGTTTATCTCTCCTCCTCGTGTGCAGAAACGTTCCTTAACACTTATGTCGTTTCTATTCATTTATATACTGCGCGGTCATTGCAGTTATATGCGCATATTCACGATTTGCGAGGGTGCCCTCTCAGGGCATTGGTTTCTGCCCTATGTGGGAGAATTTCGATTTGTGATTGAGTGAGGTCCGTAGCATAATGGTAGAGCGTCCGACCGGCAATTGGAAGGCCCTGGGTTCGATTCCTGGGCGGTTCGCCTCATTTTTCATTGTTCGTTATCTCTCCTCCTCGTGTGCAGAAACGTTCCTTAACACTTATGTCGTTTCTATTCATTTATATACTGCGCGGTCATTGCAGTTATATGCATATCTATATATGTATATATACGATATTTTTTTGATTTATTAAACAAATGTTTTTGTAGAAATTAAATGAAGTGTTTATGGAGAGACTTCTCACACCCAATATTGAATTCTTTGTATAGTATTGGTATCATACTTTCAATACTGATATCTGAAAAGTCCTTTTTCCTATCGAAATTTATGTGGTTAGTTCAAATACCCCGTACACAACTTTTAAAAAGATGTTAAAATTATTGCAATAATTTCGAAGTGGAGCTACAGACAAATGTTTTCAGATTGTTACGTATATATATATATATATATATATATATATATATATATACGTAAGAAGGTGAAAACATTTCTGTGGAAGAAGAATCGAGAGTTATTTATAACTGAAAATAGTATTTTGGGAATTTATCAAAGTATGAAAAATTCATTTAAGTCAGTTAATTGTTGCTGCTTCATGGTTACAAAAGTGTTGTCGCGTCCACTGTATCATCGGCTCTTCTCAGTAGGATTTGAGCTGCTAAGCAACGTTGGGCTTCATGAGTATTGTATGGGTGACCCCTATCTTCAAAGTTTAGCTGATATAACGACTGGTAGAGAGCTGGATCCCACATTTCTTTGGACAATGGACTCCGAAATTTATAAAAAAAAATTAAAAATTACTAATTAGTAATGCGTGAAATTCTAATAGAGATAACTGACGTGAGTACATTAAAATCGAAATTCTTTTTGAAGTGAAGTGGTTTTTGATTTATTAGACAAATATTTTTCCACCATTTTAAATGAAGTGATTATGGCGAATTAAATGAAAGTTATTCGAAAGAAGTAAACAAGGTAAATTAACATTTCTCCATTTTGGTTTGGTTTTAATTGTTTGAAAGAATATATAAGGGATAACTGAACATTTCTAATATGGGGCATTTGAATTACTCTCTTAATACTGCTTTTAATGGTATATATGTTACAGTCAAAGTGTGTAACAAGCCATTTCGCGTAATGGCTGAAACTTTTAGTCATTTCGCAAAATAGCTCCTTCACTTGGTCATTTCGCGAAAAACCTAAAATCTTCAGCCATTACGCGAAATGGCTGAAATTCTGCCTCAGTCATTTCGTGAAATGGCTAAAATTACTTTTGTCATGAATTCATAGAAATAACAAACATCACAATAAAATTGGAAACCTTCATTTAACTAATTAAATCTGCTAAAACATACATACATCCACAGGTCTGTTCAAATAAGGGAGAAACACTCTTCAAATACACATTTGAACACATTTGAACATTTGAACACATATGAATTTGAATTTTCAATATAGAGGTTTTCAAATACTAACCAGACCTTCAATGTTATTCCCGATATCCGCCATTGAAGGCCCGGTTAGGTCAACTGTATGCCCTTGACAATTGGTTAGGTTAAGTCGTGTTATTTTCGTTAAAACTAACGAAAATAACACAACTTAACCTAATCAATTGTCAAGGGCATACAGTTGACCTAACCGGGCATACAGTTGACCTAACCGGACAAATGATCTTGTAAAAAATGATCAAGGTGGAATTTAAGCCATTTCGCGTAATGGCTGAAGATTTTAGTCATTTCGCGAAATGACCAAGTGAAACAGCAATTTCGCGAAATGACTAAAAGTTTTAGCCATTACTTTGACTGTAACATATATATATATATATATATATAATATATATATATATATATATATATGAACAGAAGAACCAACACAACGGCAAACATTTTCATTTATTTTTTGTGCTTCAGACGTTTCGACAAATCTTTTGTCATCATCAGTGAATTAAGTCTTAAAACCTTAAAACAAAAGTAAAAAGTGAAAATTACATCAATACAATATTAAAACCATTAAAATTGAAACCTTAAAACAAAATGAAAATTGCATCAATACACAATTAAGGTAATTTAATTTAATTTTAATTTTTGTAGTGATGAAATTTAAATGATTTTAATTTTGTATTGATGCAATTTTCATTTTGTTTTAAGGTTTTAATTTTAATGGTTTTAATATTGTATTGATGTAATTTTCACTTTTTACTTTTGTTTTAAGGTTTTAAGACTTAATTCACCGATGATGACAAAAGATTTGTCGAAACGTCTGAAGTACAAAAAATAAATGAAAATGTGTGCCGTTGTGTTGGTCCTTCTGTTCATCTGTAAGCTCCGTTTCCCTAAGGAGAAGTCAATAGCTTTGATATATATATAATATTATATATATATATATATATATATATACTGCTGGTACGATTCTTTATTCACTTTTGACCATTCCTGCCGCTGGTAACTGGAGGCGCTACCAATTCGACTGAGCCATTAATGCATATGTATACCTTTAATGAAATTACTCTCTTAATATGGCTCTCTCATGTGATCATCTCCTCTCTGTAATATATATAGTAAAGGTTAATTGAATTGAATTTTAGTTATATATAAGGAATGACTAAACATTTTACCATTTCCTGCCGCTGGTAGGTGGTGGCACTACCAACTGGACTGATCCATTAATATATATATATATATATACCGTTAATGAAATTACTCTCTTAATAGTGCTTTTAATGGTATATATACGGTTTCTAAAGACAATTAAGATTCATTGGGTAACATCTCTCCAAATAATTAAATAGTACTATCTGGCAACCCGTCCATATATAACTAATTAAAATAAATATCTGGCAACCCCCTCTAAGCATTGAGAACATCTCTCTCTTGCCTTTAATAAATAAATAATTAAAATAAATAGTGCTATCTGGCAACCCCTCCATGTATAAATAACTAAAACATATATCTGGCAAACCCTCAATATATAAATAATTAAAATAAATATCTGGCAACCCCTCCATATATAAATAATTAAAATAAATAGTGCTATCTGGCAACCCCCGACTTTTTAAGCCAAGTGCAAAGACCAAGAGCATCATTATGCGTCTGGCGGTCCCAGGCGAAGGATGTTCTCACTCACTCTCTCCTTAGATTAAGGTTTACTTTCTTAGGTTAGGATACCCCTTTGGGGGGTGAGGACATCCCACCTTCTCCCCCAAAGTTAGGGTTTAGGTCAGGGTCATCCCCTTTGGGGGAGGTCATCCTCCTTCTCCCCAAAAGCTACTCCTTCATGCATCTTAGGGGGTTACCCCCCTTCACCTTGTCGCATAACCCTCTCCCCTTTGCGTAACACCCTCCCCCTTCGCAATACCCCTACCCCTTTTCAACATCACCCCTACCCCCTTTTGCAATACCCCTACCCCAGTTGCAACAATACCCCACCCGCCTTTGCACCATTGATCACCATTGCAATTGTATATGCACTCGAACATTTTGTGGTTATACTACTGGTGTACATTGCACTATCGGGTGGAGTTTTTCCCTGAACTGGGTTACAACCGTAATTGTAACTAAATAAGTAAATATACTGTAATTTTGCAACATTTCACGTGTGGGTTTCATATAAATGAGCATAATGAGTTTGACTTTAAGTACACACGCGCATACACATACTAATTTAAAAGGTAATTTGAAGACAGGATACTGTATCCCTTGAACACCGGAATTTTTTGTAAGGTTAAGTTAAGAGTACATTCAAGTGCTCGTGGCAAATTTACGGGGGAATAATCTTCAGGTGATCCATATATATATATATATATATAATATATATATATATATATATATATATTATGCCCGGTTAGGTCAACTGTACGCCCTCGAAGATTGGTTACTTTAAGTCGTGATATTTTCGTTTGTTTTACGAAAATATCACAGCTTAACCTAACCAATCATCAATGGTGTACAGATGACCTAACCGGGCATTCATTTAACCTAACCGGGTATTCATTTGGCCTAACCGAGCATTCAATTAATCTAATCTGGCATATACTGTGTGTGTATATATATATATATATATATATATATATATGTGGATCACCTGAATATTCTCCCCCCTAGCCCAATCCACCTTTATGTTTATCATAAATTGTTTTTTTATCACAATAAAATTTTTCTGATCTTATTTTTATTTTCCCTTAATTTCGGGGCCCCTGATCTTCAGGTGGGAAAAAGTGGGGGCCTTGAGCTTCAGGTGGGAAAATTGGGGGCCCTGATCTTCAGGTGATCCAAACTTTTAAACAAGGATAGCAGTCGTAAAATGGGTGGGGTTGTACTCTCATATTGTAAAGAAAATCTTCCAGTTCAAAAGACGGTTAATGCCAGTGACCAGTTGGATATAATTATTTCAGAAATTAGCGGAAATAACTTTCACAACTGGTAGAATTAGACGTTAAAATGTACAACGTTTTAAGTGGACTACAGGGTGGCCACAAAATCCATTTGTATGAAAAACAAGGGCAACATACAAATATGTTGTAATTTCACTGCAAAGAGACTTTGTGGCCACTCTGTAGTCATGCATAAGGAATCAGTTATAGTTGTCGGGGACTTTTAACTGCCCAAACATTAATTTAATTACCTTAAACAGCGATGCTCTTGAAATTGATGTTTACGTTTGACAGATTTTTTACAAGATAATTTTCTTTTTCAAAAAGTTTTGGAGCCAGTAGGATGACCGCAAAAGGAGAGAGTGCAATGCAATGGTGGAATGTTGCAATGAGTGTCAGTGCCAACCCCAGTGCCATTCCACCTCCCCCTTGTTGCAAGACCCCCCAAGTGCCAACCCCAGGGTGCAAAAAAAATGGAAGGAAACTCCCCCAGCAAGCTGGGGCAGTCCACCTGACCTCTTTGGGGAAGAAGTTGGGACGGCCTCAGCCCCCAAAGGGGTATACCTAACCTAAGAGAGAGAGGAGAAAAGAGACCATTATTTCACCTGGGTATCTAGGTGCATAATAAGATTTCATCCAAGCATCACTTGACTTAGTTAATCAGCCAGTCGGCGTAGAAGCCAGTTGGCTTAAGCAGCCAGCTGAAACACATTGTGTATATCGTGTCAAAAAGCACACACACACACCAATTATACAAAGAGAAACAATTCCCTCCGTCGTTAAAAAGGAAGATTAGCCAGACATACTATGCATCGCCTACCATCACTGGGCCTCGAACCCAGGTGGAGAGGAAGTCGCTCCTCCACCAAACCATGCCTAGAGGCGGGTCCACGAACTTGACCATCATGTGAAGAGAGACACCAACAAGTACGAATTGTTCTTCATTACGTATTTTACAGTCAGCGAAACTCTTATTATTGTACACACACACACACACGTACGTACATCCGTCAGTCTGCTTAGAAGGCAGCCACTTGGTATATATTTATTGAAGGTGCATTGTTTATATTCCCATCTCCCCCAGTTATTCCTTAATATCGTTTATATATACAACCAAAAGAACTAAATAAAACGCCATTACAGCATTCTGTTTATTTACACAAATTATTGGAATAAATTTTACGAAATATATAGAAAATAAATATACAATCCTATACAAACGATGGAATATATATGATAACAAAAAATAATAATAATAATAGCAAAAAAATACGAACGAGGAATATCTATATATAATAAAAAAATAATAATACAAAACGAAGGAGCATACCCATCATTATAACAGTAAAAGAGAAGCTTATATATATATATATATATATATATATATATATAGTTAGTTAGTTATATTAAATAATTAAATATATTGAAAATAAAAATAATATTAAATATATTGAAAATAAAAAATAATAATATACAAAACGATGAAGTATAATCATCAACATGTCAGTACAGAAAAATTATATATATATATATATATATATATATATATTAAATAACGTTCTGAAAAGTGCAGAATGGAAAACTGTATTATTCTCGTCAAGCCTGAACTAATAAGGTGATGTTATTGTATATTTATATATATATATATATATACACGAACGATATACGTATATATATATATATATATATGTGTGTGTATGAATATATATATATACAGTATATATATATGTGTATGAATATATATATATATATATATATATATATATATATATATATATATATTTAATAATATCGATTTTAAAATCTCAATAAATAAACTTGGATTTTCTCTTCAATGGAATTTTATTTCTATTCTCTCGACACCATAAACTTTGGGGGTTATTGCGTCGCAGGCCCCACCCATCTCTGTTAATTTTTTAAAAATTATTTTACGTGATTGTAAAAGCCGATATGTATATAAATATATTGTCACAGTTCAGGCAATAAATGGATATTTATCATACGCGACCTGCACAGATTTCCAATTTTAATTTCCAATGTTGCTAATTCCCTCATATATATTTATGTCACAAGTAAGGCCATAAAACAGCGGTCTCGCTACACTATAAACTTTATGAGGGGCTAATGCGTAGGACCCCCTCCCATCTCTGTTAATTTTTCAAAATTATTTTCCAGTTTTAGGGTCTGTATCTCCCTCCCTCTCTCTCTCTTTACATCTCTAAATTATTTTCAGTTTTAGGTGACTCTAAAAATTACTAAATATATATACACATTTTATATATATATAAAAGTTTCAGTACACCCAAAATATTCATAAATTTCAAATTTTGTTTAAAGTGTTTTATTTATTAACTAAGTTATCATGACACAAATTCATAAGTACAAACATGGGAACTTAAATAACAAAACAACAAATCAGGAAAATTTACCAAAAGCAAAGTCTAAATTTTAGATTTATCAAAATAGCCTCCTCTAGCAGCAATTACAGCAGAACAAATTCGAGGCATGCACTCAACAAGAGAAAGAAGATAGTCTAGTGAAAGCTGCTGCCAGCACTCTTGTAAGAGTTCCTACAGTTTCTGAGTACTGGATGGCTGCTTGGCTTTCACTCGTCGATCCAATTCATCCCACACTAGCTTCATGCTGTTTAGATCCGGGGACTGTGCTGGCCATTTCATAACTGTGAGCTGACGTTGCCGTTCTTTCTGCTTCAGGTAATTTTGACACAGCTTGGAAGTGTGTTTAGGATCGTTGTCTTGCTGCATTATGAACTGTTGGCCAACTAGTCGCAGTCCAGATGGGATGGCATGGCGCTGGAGAATGCTGTGATGGCCACGTTGGTTCAGTATTGCAGTGACTTTGTGGAGATCTCCAACTTGCTCCCCTGCAAAACATCCCCAGACCATCATACTTTCTCCCCCGTGCATCACTCTTGGCACAACACACTGCTGTGTTATTCTTTCACCCGCTCTGCGCCGCACAAATACTCTGCGTTTGGATCCAAAAACTTCGAACTTTGATTCGTCATTCCAAAGGACAAATTTCCACTGCTCAACAGTCCATTTTTGGTGTTTTTTAGCCCAGGCTAGGCTTTTCTTTTTGTTCTGGAGTATCAGCATTGGTTTCTTTGCTGCAGTTCGTCCTTTTAATCCTGCCTCTCTTAGCCTTCTCTGAACAGTTGATGTTGAAACTGTTGTACTTCTGGAGTTGTTCAGCTGGGCTTTGATTTCAGGTGCTGTGAGGCGTCTGTTGCGCAGACTGGTGACTCGGATATACTCTGAGTCTGTTGTGGTTCTTGGTCGCCCTGACCTTTTTCTGTCTTTATTTTGACCAGTTTCTTCGTACCGTTTAATGGCACAAGCAACCGCATTCACAGAAACTTTTATTTTTTTTGCATTTGGCCTCAGTGATTGGCCCTCATTTCTCAAAGTTACAATCGACGGTCTACAACACCCATTGGGTAAGTTGTGAGAATTTCGATTAGGCAGCATCCTACGTCACATTGCTACGGGAATTAATTCAACTGGTAGATACGTGAGAAGGCAGGGACTAAAACTCACAATCTCACCCCTTGCATAGATGTTACCTACCTGTTGAAACTCACAAGATTTCGGGCGCCTTCAGAGCCCAATCTGCGACCTTCCATCTTCTACTTATTGCCGATCGCTAGCCCTATAGGCACAATGCGCAGCAGGCGCGCCTGGGTTCCCCAACAAATTGATGCTCCACGATATTGCTGTAAATATAGCATATGTCTGGGGGTGGGTAGCTTTCACCCAATTTCTCCAATTTCAACTGATACATAAAGCTGGACAATTCATGGTGTGCCTCGTGAAAGGTATCTCTTTGGAGGGCTGCACCATATCGACCCTTGGCAACAATTGTGAACAGCTCTTTGCCTTTAATATTTCTACTAAGCGTTGATTTTAACTTCAACGTGCGTGCAGGAGTGTCTATGTTTACGACTTCAAAAAGTAAATCGCTTGTCCAGTACGACTTTTCAAGACTCTCGTTTAACCCCGTCACAATGTCCATGGCTGTGTCATAATGACCGATTCCTAGTGTTACATTTGTACTATAGTACTGTACCTCACACAACAGGACTGGTCGCATAGTGTTGTCTAAGGTGATGCCTAATTTTTCACACTCATCGACTCTTCTAAGGATCAGAAATATGATCTATTCATTTTCAAGTGTTAAAAATTGAGTGGCAAGATGGAATTCACAAACACGAACTTCGTACGAATCACGTTCCAACTCAATGGGTCCATGGAGTTCTGTTACAAAGTTGGCCAGGGAGTTGTTACGATGTACATACAGAGAAGAAGAGGACGGGAGTGTGACGTTGAAATGGTTCGGAGCCATGTTGCATACTATTTAAGCTTCATTATTGCAGCACCTTTTATATAGGTGTTGAAGCTTTCTGGGTACCCTAGCCATTTCACCAGGTACATTTTTCTCTTTCCTGAACCTTTGCTGCCTGAAATTTTTTCAATTTTAAACACACTTTTTCCTAAATTAAATGTCACTTTTTGCAACTCCTCGCGGTAAAAGCCTCCTACGATTTCTTCTCTATTCATATTTTCAACGTAATACATCATTATCTCGCCTTTAGGTCTCATAGCACGAACTTTAAACATCTCACATGTCCATCCTTGCTCAAATCCCTTCGCGAATTTATATCCCGAACGTGATAGCCTTACGTAATAATTGATTTTGAAACGTGTAGAGTGTGGTGGCGGCGCTCCGTCTCTTCTCACCTCACGCTCTGTGTGCGTACGTCTTTCTAAAACTTCGTTAGGTGTTGTACCAATCGTACGGTGGTGTGAACGGTTGTATGACGATGCCAATGACTGCAGAACGTTTATATATCTGTATGTGTTTTTATATATAAAATAGCGATGCATGCGTTCCTTTACGGTACGTTGAACTCTTTCAGCTGAAGAGGCCTTATGTATAGAACTGGTAGAGTAGTAACTGATATTAAACTCTGTCAGCATGTTCTGAAAAGCGCGGCCTATAAATTCTTTCCCCATATCCGTACAAAAATAGCCAGGAACCCTGTCTTCTTTCAACATCAACGTTTTGGTAGCTTTAACAACTGTTTCAGGCGATTTATTTTTCAGCGGAATTAGCTGAATAGGATGTAGCGGTAGCCGTTATTATACACTGAATATATTTGCTTGTCTGTTTAATTCGGTTGCCAAATAGTCAATCGAAGCCGCTGTTGTCTTGGCCGTTTTAAACCTTTTTCTCACCGGCCTATGAAGTGTATAAGCATCCTGCTCCCGCAAAAACCTCTCAACATCTTTTTTCCCTACTCTATCATTGTAAACACCTCTGTACAGTCTATTAACGCCGCCATCAGAGGCGGGGTTAGAAATGTCATAATAGCGTTTTCTTAATATGTTAACCATTTGCATATTTTAGAAACACGTGGATAAGGTTAGCCATTTGTTCTCCTCTTTCTCCTCTTCAGAGATGCTACTGTTGGGGGTGATGGCGTACTCATTTGTGACACATGCGAGACTTTCTCCAAGTCTTTTAACCTATTCAGATTTCCTGTCAATGTTTTGGGGACATTTATTTGTTGTAGTCTTGCTTTAATATGCTTCCATCCTGTCGGTGAGGGCCTGTCCCACTTTCTCACTAGATCATGGACAATGTCGACGATGTTGGATCCCTGTACCCTTGTTCCTTCAACAATGACCTCATCTGTATCGGTCCACTGTATGATGGGGTCCTCTCTCAATAGATTACACTAGGAAACAAATATTTTGTTACAGAAGACCAAATAGGTGCTCCTAGCTAATTTCGGTATGCTGATTTCAAATCTATAATTAGTTTTTTTCTATCACGTCTAGATTTTGTGTAAAATGCAAATCACTTTTAGTAAAATTTTCTACCACGTCCAGATTTTGGTTTTAATCGGCTTAATGCCAGTAATATGACACTTGCTTTTCAAGGTTAAAGCAATTTTTTTTGCCAACTATATACAAATTCGAACAATTTTGATAAATAAAATTTATCCCGAGTTGTTTTTATAGCATTTGTTTTGTACTACGGTGTGTATTTCTTTTTATTTTGCACATCGTAATAATTACTTTCTACGTTTTTTCAGATATTGTATGGTAATTCAAAATGGCATCAAATAGACGTGCTTGTGTAAATCACCCAGACAACTTCTGCTTTGTCTGTGGACAATATACACCTAAGCCACAACGTAGAAACATAACAACAAAGATTAAACTTGCCTACAAGTGTTATTTTGACTGTAAGTTAGGAGACCAACAGAGGGACTGGGCACCACATATTTGCTGTGCACAGTGCAATGCAATGTTAATAGCTTGGATGAATGGTAAAAGAAAAGCTATGCCGTTCTCAGTCCCCATGGTTTGGCGTGAGCCGAAAAATCACTTCAATGATTGTTATTTTTGTTTGACAAAGATTGCTGGTTTCACAAAGAAAAACAAATCAAAGATCACGTACCCAAACTGCGAATCAGCAATGAAACAAATGAAACATGAAACAAATCCACCACCAGTTCCACCAGCAACGATAACAGACAGCAGTTCATCTGAAGATTCTGCTAGTGATATAGAAACAGGGAAAGATGGCATATATGTTCCAGATGCAAATATTTCCCCACATTTGTTAAGTCAAGCGGAGTTAAATGACTTAGTGCGCGATTTGGAATTACCAAAAGAAAAGGCAGAGTTGCTTGGTTCAAGACTTCAAGAATTTAATCTTCTCCAACCAAACACCAAAGTTTCCCATTTCCGCCATCGCCATTTGCAGTTTTCATCATTTTACTTACAGGAAGAAAACGTTTGTTTCTGCCACGATATCAGTGGTCTGATGCAAGGGATTGGCTGTCGCTATGATCCAAAAGAATGGAGACTGTTCAATGACTCTAGTAAAGCTAGCCTTAAAGCTGTATTACTGCACAACGGCAATGAAAAACCTTCAATACCTGTAGCACATGCCACTGGCCTTAATGAGACTTATGAATCGATGAAACTGCTGCTAAGACTCATCAAATATAAGGACCACACATGGAATATTTGTGGCGACCTTAAAGTTGTATCATTACTTCTTGGGTTACAGTTGGGCTACACAAAGCATATGTGCTTTTTGTGTCTATGGAACAGCAGAGATGACAAGAACCACTACAAAAAACATGATTGGCCATCTAGAACTGAACATCATGTTGGTAAATACAATGTGAAACACCCAGCACTTATTGACCCTCAGAAAGTACATCTTCCACCACTTCACATTAAACTTGGCCTTATGAAAAATTTCGTGAAGGGTATGGATCATCAAGGTAGTGGTTTCCAATATTTAAAGGATAAATTCAAAGGAATATTGACAGATGCTAAGCTAGAAGCTGGAGTTTTCACTGGACCACAGATCCGCAGTGTCATCCACGACTCATCGTTTCCATCTAACCTAAATGAGAATGAACTAGGAGCATGGACATCTTTCGTTGAAGTTGTCAAAAATTTTCTTGGAAACCACAAAGCTGAAAACCACCGTAAACTCGTAGAAAACATGCTTAAATCTTATGAAATAATGGGATGCAGAATGTCTTTGAAAATTCATTTTTTACATTCTCATCTTGACTTCTTCCCGGCCAACCTTGGGGCTGTAAGTGACGAGCATGGTGAGCGCTTCCACCAACAGATCTCAGTTATGGAAAACAGATACCAAGGTAATTTCAACCCAAATATGATGGGAGATTATTGTTGGTTCCTGCAGAAGGAGAGCTCGTCATCCTACAAGCGACAAAGGAAGAGGACACACCAAAGTTTCACTTAAGAACAGGAATTTGCCTTTCAGTAGTAACAACAAAATACTAACGCGCTTTGGGTGGATGGTTGGGCGCAGGGGTGGTAACTCCGCCAGCGGAATTCCGCTGTCTGTCTTAAGCCAGAATAAAGGAGGAAAGACATCCCTGTTCACTAATTATTTAAGTATGCTTAACATAAAACGTGGCACGGAAAAGTAGCTTAGACGGCTTTCGTAATAGAAGCGGGTGAGAAAAAAAATGAAAAATAGGGGTTTTCGGTTACACAAAATCTGGACGTGATAGAGAAATTTTGATATCAGATCTGAAGTCAGCATCAGCGCTTTAGTAGGAATCAGTAGTTCACGTGTCTGTAACAAAAAAAAAGTTGAAATTTGTTGCAGTGTTATAAAGACTTAAGCCTTTATTCCTCAATGTATGTGGAGACTGCTTTTTAATACATGTTCGATGTGTTGCTTTCCGTTATTCTTTGGTTGGTCATCTCTAACGTCGGGCCCAGGTCCTATGTCGCCATGCTCATGCCTAATAACCTGTGCCTAATAACCACGGGGAGCTCTGTCGGATTCTTATAATCTTCGTACTCATGAAGAAATTTCTGCAAAGCCTCTTGGTACAAGATCCTTTTTTCATCAGGTGACTTTTCACTGTTTAATATGACTAACAACTCGCTTTCCATTCTTTTAAGCCTACTTTTACGGGGTTCTCGAACCGTGTCTGGAATCTTTGAATTTTTCAATGAAGCATACACCTCGTGCGGAATCACTACCACTTTCTTCATTATATTAATCTAGTGAGTAAAGGTTCCAAAACTAAGAATGATCCCCCTCTTTGTACAATAATTTCTCTTTTTCTTACCCACAGTTTGACCTTTACGAGCAAGCGCACGTATTATGTTCTTGTAACTACGTAAGCGAGCTTTCTCAGGGGGTTTCATTGGCACATTACATTTTATAACATTAAGACAGATTTCACAGATGCATTTTAAAAACTCGGAGTCGATATTTTTAACAAACATCCGTTGCTGTGGCTGGGGCAATCATTGATAGATTTTTATTAGTTCACGATATTTCTTCAACCTAATTGTCATTCTGGAATATACACCGTTTCAGGCTCGTTTGGGAATATATTCGTTCTTAGAAGCACTCTAAATGTGTTTCTCGGGTGAAGGTCACAAAGCAAATATCCGTAACACTGACTTGTGACCTCTTTATAAACCTCCAAAAACTCCTTACACTGATTCGGGAATATTTGATTGGTTAATACCCCACTTTGTGACACATCCCTACGTTGCGCGAATAAGACTAGATATTGTGTATTTAACGACACATCGCGCATGTATCTATTTTTGAAAAATAGATTCTAATTCATGAAGAATAAGCTTATGTTAAGATGGTGGGAGAACACTGTAAATGTCTCGGCAAAAGTTTTATCCATTTCCAACATGAGATCCTCAATTACAATGACTGTATGCTCATTTTCCTTTAATGAATTAACGTCATATGCCCCTTTGTTCCTGGAACAAAATATCATCTTGGTACTCGTTGAACACTGATTGATACGTCGAATAGTACCGTATTACTTTATGCAAAAATTTTAAGAACATCTCCCCCTTATCTTTAATGATTTTAAGCATAAACACAGTTTTACCACATTCCATCTCTAACACGTCACACCCCTAAGTGGGCCATTTACAAAAAATAACAAAATTTAAGTGCTGCTCCTTATATTCTTGTTTTTCTTTTTCCACAGAACCGTGAATGACAGCGATGTACAACCCCCCATCATCAATATTACAGATGGCCCCGATGACCGCGTAGCTACAGACTCCATCCCCGCTGACGAACCCTCACCAGCGACATCTGTAGCACGCGGTTATTCAAAGCGACAGCATGATCAAGAACCCTCCACGTCAGGTATAAAGCGCGCCAGGGTTGCGCCGGTTGTTAGACCCCCAGTAATGGAACTCCAATCCTCTACGTCTTACGACACAGCCCCCACAATAGTGCCTTCCTCAAATATACCTCCTTATTCCTGTTCAACTCCCAGTACTTCCTCCACACCAGCAGCAGCAGCTTCTCGTGCTGTGGAGGAAGGTATAGCATTCGAGTTGGTGCGCACCGCTACCCCCACCCCTGCCCTGACTAGAAATCGGTACGTGGTCAGGGTTGACCCAGAATCCATGAATAGCAACGGTGTTGGACTGCGACGCGTAGTTGAAAGTATTGTGGAGTTCGCCCTTCAGAACCGCAACGCACGTGAAGTCCGGACGAGGTTGTCCTTCAGGTTCAGTTCAGATGACGGGGATGTAGATGATTTTTGGGTAGTAATACCATTCAGACGCTTGGCAACTGTAGACATACAATATATCTTTGGTCGTATAATGCAGGTCTCTCAAAGTAGTAGTCTTCAACATGGGCAACTTCACGATGGATATTGACAGAGTATTCCTGGTTGCGGGTCATAGTGCCACAACATATACTCTTAATTTCAATTCTCCGGTTATTTACAGAAAGCATTTAAACGTCGATCGTGGCTGCGGCTTTATAACAATAGTCTTAGCTCATATTTTCACTGTGCTAAATACATGGACGCAAAAAATATGGTTCCCTACGGTTGTGCAGCGTGCCCGTATACTGGCTTCAAATCGCAAGCTTGAGTTTCAGTGTAATATGGGTTCTGAAGAGCTCAGAAGGGCAGAGCAGGAAATGAATGTTCGTATAGTTGTATTTGGAATGGATGATGATGGTAGGACTGTGTATGTTTTTAAAAGCTGTGTAAGAGATCGTACAAGACCTCTACTTATTTTAGGATTGTCAGGAACATCGTATCTCTTTATCCGTAATATAAGGACTCCCTACGCTAGTAATGATAAAAGTCGAAATTATGGAAGGCATCATGATTTGTGTAGGGGATGTCTCGAGTTTGGGGATGATATAGTGAAACATTGTAAAAATTGCTACATGGTATGTAAAAGTCGTGTAGTTCAAACCGAGAAGAGGGAATGTAATGTGTGTAGACTTACATTTTTCAATAATAAATGCTTTGAGCTCCATAAATCAGTTGGCACTTGCAGGAAAATGAGAATCTGTGAATGCGGCATGTTTCATAATATGATGGACATTTGGGGTAAGTTTGTGTATAAATGCAATGAAATTCACTGTTCTACATGTCATGAAAAATATAAGGCGGATGGAGTAAAGCATGTATGTTATATGAAAGATGCTAAGCCTAAAAATAGCCCTTGTATAACCGTGTATTACGATACAGAAACTTACACGAACGATGAAACCAAAGAGGTTATTCCACATTTACTCGTAAGTCAGACTATCTGTGATGAGTGCATGGAGATCGAATGTGATGAGTGCCACAAATGTGGTAAACGGACAAACGTTTTTAAAACGACTGCACACGGCAGCCCTGTGGAACTCTTTGTATCCTATATTGTCAAATTAGCGGACAAATTAAAAAAAATGACTGTGCATATTCTTGCCCATAACGGGGCGAAATTTGACACACAGTCCCTTCATAAGGAGTTGCTTGAACAAGAGTCGTCTGCGCAGGGGCGTACGTAAAGTATTTGGCACCCGGGGCGGATCCTTCCTTTGGCACCCCCCATAAATAATTTTAAAATTTAAACACAGAAAAATATATTGTTTGCAAGTAGATTTTTAAACAGTACAGTACTGTCATAAGCAAATTGGAAATAAGAAAAATGCAGGACATTAAAAATTCAGTGAACAGGTAATACTGCATTTTATTTTATACAAAAAACAGGAAATCCAGTCTCAACGCTCAGCCTATTCTTCAAAGGTAAATAGAGAGGATTCAGTCTCTGCTTTCGAGCCTTAATTTCAGCAAATTGATCAATGACCTCATCAAAATTCACCTTTGCATATTCATGCTCAATTGAAAGTAAAGCCAGATTTGTCAATCTTGTCTGACTCATGGTCGAGCAAAAGAAATTTTTTATCAATTTCAATTTGGAAAAACTTCTTTCACATGAAGCAATAGACACACAGACAGTCAAAAAGAATCTCAAACACAGTGACAAGCTTGGCAAAAATTCACAAAAATCCCATTTCACAATAAACTCCAGAAACTGCAATGCTGTCCATTTCTTTGCCTCTTCAACGCTGATTTTGGCAGCTTCCAAATGCCTCCGAAGTCGTCCAATTTCCACACTGATATCTTCATCAGAAAATTCATCGAAAATCTGAGTCAAATTTGGAATATACTTCCGAAGTTCTTCTTCTGTTGCAACAACCAAAGTGTTTGGCTGAATAACAGCGAAGATTGACAGAATTTCATCCATTCCCTTAGAACGAATCTCCAATTCTTGATGAAAGCGATCAAGACATTCAAACATAGCCCTTTTTACTTCCTCTGGCAATGTTAGACCAGCATCCTTTGCCATCTCTCCTGGCATCCTCTTTTGGAACATTACTCTCCCTCTTCTCTCCATAGAACTGTCCATTTCCTCACACTTTGTAGTTGCATAATGAATGGCCCTCTCCAAAGTGCATTTACCGGCTATTATAACATCACGACGATGCATTTATAAACACTTAAACATCACTATAATACCACATTGTCAAAAATTACTGGACACTGGTATAAGTACCATGATATTGTTATAAACACCAGCACTTTATGCTTTATTATAATAATTTAATGAAACATACCTCATGTATGTGGAGTCACAGTGTCAAGTGAACAAGACTTGGAATGTCAGTTGCAGCCAGCTGGCTATGCTCAACAAACTGATGACTAAAACGTCAACAAACGTTCGCCTTTCGATGTAATTTTTATCAAATATTTAATTTTTCGTTTGTAAATTTGTATTGCCAATAAAAATAAAAATTTATTTTACAGGGGAAATTAACATTAAGCTGTTGTAGTAGTTTGAACATTTTTAAATTTGTTTTCTTACTTTGACGAATTTTTCATTTGGTTTGAAAACTTGTACTGGTATTTCAACTCTCCCGATGGCACCCACCTCCTGGCTGTCACCCGGGGCGGACCGCCCTCCTCGCACCCCCCTTAGTACGCCACTGCGTCTGCGATATTTACAGGTGATCCCTTGAAAAGAGGCAACAAACTAATACAAATGCAGATAAGAGGTAATGTACGGGGGCTCCAATAAACCTTAGTCCCCCCCCCCCCGCCCATGGCCTAAACCATTAGAGGTAGAGTAAAACTAAACATACCTTACAAAAGAGAATTTAATCATGCATTTAATGAGAAACAATTAAAACTTGGTGTTTTCGCCATTGGCTTCCAAGACAGCCTGAATTCGCTTTGGGTAGCTTGCCAAAAGTGACGTGAATAGATCTTGATCGTTACGCAAATTTGCTAAAAAATTTCAATGTGTTGCGTCATTGTATCCTTCGAAAATCGATTTGCTGCAGGTTCTTGAAACAAGAGACATTCAATCTTGTCCTTTATAACTGATCCAATGAGTTCACAGACGTTCAGGTCAGGAGAATTTCCTGGCCATTCTTCATTTCCAAAGAAATCGATCTCATGGTTCCGCAACAACTTTTGAGTGGCTAATGCCTTAAAGCAGGGACCTTATCGTGCAGAAGTGTGACCTGATCGACATCTATAACATTGTTTGGATTTCTTAGAAGAGGAATGACATGCTGGGATGGAATAATATCACGAAAATACTGTCCATCCCAACTATGACCATTTGGCTTCAGCACCCACATGAGCTTCTTTGCAATGAACAAAACAAACACACCAACACAGTCTGGACTTTTTAATAATTCGTGATAATGTTCATTGTCATCGATTTCATCTGGTATTGTGGTCCACACTCGCTCATTTTGGTAGTTAGGCCGACGTGTTACGTAAACAAAAAATTCATCGGAGACAGCTAAATGCATGAAATCATCCACATCCCAATCTTCAAGATAATGGGCAAACCACATTCTGTCATCGATGTTAAGCTGAGTTTATCTTGGCTTTGGAAGTTCATGCCAAGGCTTTAAACCTTGCCTATGACGATACAGTCGAATGATCTCACCACTAACGATCTTTCCTCTCAACACTTCGATCTCTATAGAAAGTTTAGCACAGCTGCTTTTCCGCTTACGCGTACCGCTTTCAATGATGTCCTTTGTTTCCTGAGAGAGTGGCAAATTTGGGCGCCCATATTTGGTTGCATCCATTTCACATTCATCCAAAGTTTTATTCCAATTTCTTTTGACGAAGTCCTCACTTCTTCGCAACTTTTTGGCAACCCATAACGTGTTATAAAGGTGGCTCCAGCATCACGAGCTTCCCGAAATGTTATTGCTCGTATGCGATCTATCACACGTTGCCTCTCCGAATCACCAATTAACTGAGAAGCCATTATGTTATCACTTTATCAGCTAGAGTAATTTTAATACCTGCAATAAATAAAGAATTTTGTATATTTTTATAATCACTAAAAACTATTTCGATATAAGTAAACATGTAAGCTGCGTTTAAAGACACCCTGCTGTTCACACCTTGTAAATTAGCAAAGCTAACCAAGGTCATGGGTGTAGCCGCTGAAGTTTCAAAAGGGTATTTTCCTTACACATTCCTCAATAGTGAAACTTTAAATTACGTAGGACTACCTCCACCCAAACATTACTTTAACTACACCAACATGAGTGATAGTGAGCGTGAAGATTTTGACCGCTACTACAACAGTTTTAATGAAGCTAGTCCATACAATATAGCTGATGAATATGAACGTTATTGCGTGAATGATGTGCCGTGCTTAGAGTATGTTTCCAGGCCTTTAGAAGGATGTGCATAGCCCGTTTCAACTGCGATCCGCTGTAGGTCGCAACCACGATCGCTTCATTATATTTTACGGTGTTCAAGAATAACTTCATGCCTAAAGACTTAAGACACCTTAGCCGTCATTCACAGAAACAATCCCAGCAGTTATGGGCACAAGGATATTTACTGGCTCATACACATACAGCAACAGACCGGGGTGTACATAAAGCACGCCCGCAATACGGGGGAAGTACCCATTAAGGTCAATGGTCGTGTTTTTTGGGTTGATGGTCTAAGTGAGGGGCCAACCACTGGTAAGAAGACTGTGTACTCCTTTAACGGCTGCTGGTGAAATGGATGCCCACGCCCTGAGTGTGCTGTCAAAGGGAACCTCCATGGAAGATCCCCCGCCGACAGCCTCGCATGGACCCGTAACCGCGATCAACTTATAGGCTGACAGTTCACTCACAAGATCGTGTGGGAGCATGAGTATGATGCACGGTTGGAAACAGATGACTTGTACCGTGAAGAAATAAGGGCCATCAAGCGTTCAATGGTGTTGGATCCTCTCAAATGCGGCGATAGCTTGTTCGGCGGCCGTACAAATCCATTCAAGCTATACTTTCCACCTACGGAGGGCGTGAAACTCCATTACTACGACTTCTGTTCTTTATATCCCTAAGTGATGAAGAGCAATCCGTACCCCGTAGGTGCGCCTGAAAAACTGGCGGGTCCCGCCATGCCAACCATCGAGGAGTTCTCAGCTAACTTGAGTGAGCGTTACTTTGGACTCTCTTTCGTAGACGTGCTCCCCCCTAGCGATTTATGGATGCTGATCTTACCCGTCGTGGAGTTATTGAAGAATAGGGACCCCAGCCTTCTTTAGTTAGGCTTATAAGGCTAACTAACGAAAATATCACGACCTAACCTAACCAATCGTTAGGTTAACTGTACGCTCTTGACGATTTGTTAGGTTAGGTCATGATATTTTCGTTAGTTAGCCTTATAAAACTAACTAAAGAAGGCTGGGGTTCCTATTCTTCAATAACTCCCCCGTCGTTATAGATCACAAGCTCATGTTTCCCCCGTGCATGAAGTGCGCAGAGGAGAATAACGGTGATTGTAATCATACAACCAACCAGCGTAAGATCAGAGGTGTGTATATACAAGCCCTGAGCTGGACCTAGCCGTTCGCCATGGATACAGAATATTGAAGATACATGAGGTGTGGAGGTTTCAGAAGCTACCCAACCTTTTCACGCCATATATAAACGCTTTTTTGAAGGGTAAGGTAGAAGCATCGGGGTATCAGTGAGGAGTTGATACCGAAGATGAAAAAAACGGCTTATATTCAGCGTTACCGTGCCTGAGAAGGTATACAGCTTGACCGTTCCCAAGTTGTTGAGAATCTTGGCAAGCGCTTTAGTGCAAAGTTGTGTCTAAACAGTCTTTGGGGAAAATTTGCACAGAACACTGGCAAAGGCAACGTTCATTTGGCACAAAGTTATAGTGAAGTCTGGGATTATGCCAACGCTCCTGATAAAGAGGTTATGGAGATCGTGAATGTAGGTAATACTTACATAATAAAGTACAACATCACCGAACTGGCCACAGATACCTCACATGTTACAAACATACCTGTAGCCAGCTTCACAACGGCCTACGCCCACATCAAGCTTTGGGTACTACTGCACTCTCTTGGGCGGAGGGTGCTGTACGCTGACACAGATAGTGTAATATTCACAGCGAGGGAGGGTGAATACATGCCCGCTATTGGGAATTCCTTGGAGAATTAACCGACGAGATCATGGATGAGTATGGTGATGGTGCATACGTTGACTCATTTGCATCAACAGGGCCAAAAACGTATGGAGTACGGGTGAGGGTGGGGAAGGATATGAAATACATCGTGAAGGCTAAGGGTATCACGCTTAACCATGCGAACCGACGAGTCGTTAACTTTGACTCGTTGAAGGATCTCGTGTGCTTGGAAGATGAGGGCAACCATCCACCCCTGCGTGTTCAGTTAGCCGCTGCAAACCCTGGAGCTCAGACGTGTATTTTCTCACGTAGACGAAAAATAGTGATGGCTACTTTTTGTATTGCGTGTTCGACGTTTATGAAGTGGTATTCGGTAAAGTCGGAAGATGTGGTGAATACTGAAAGACTGCCTAAACCCCCTTCCTTTGAGACTTTTAAGGATACATTGAATTGCGCGAGGGAACAAGATGTTCAAATACTCTATGGATATTCTGGCCAGAGTATTGCCGGATTTCGCGGCACAAACGATGTAATGGACTACGTTGTAGGGCTAAACTGTATAAAAGCGTACATATACCGTAAGGTGAAAGAAACAACGCGTGCAGAAGAGAAGCAACAGATATGGCTAAAGAGTCTTGTTCATGAGTGGTGTGACAGACGGTATTATATCATGCTGCATCATACCGAGTACACGTACCCTGCGGCTGAGAACGTAAAACTTCTCATCATGGACAAGCTAAAGTACTTTTACCACTAGATTCATATATATCATGACGAAGTTCGCAGTGAGGTTGTGGCTAAAGGTCTGTGTGAGTTTTTGATAGAATTTAAAGACGAGTATCGATTGTTAAACAAAAAAGATAAATATCGGCTTATGTTTCTCTCAAATAGTGCACCGGATTGTGAATAAAATGTGTTTAGTCCGTGAAATTTCCCCTAAGCGAAAATGTGCGTATTCTGGGGAGTCGGAGTGATAAAACATTAAAACCGGTATTGCTTCATTTATCGGAAAATTTCTCAAAACACCTACCCAGTATAATGGGATACAAGTATTCATGTTGGAACAACCCTGTACACGTTTCATCAGCTTATGGTGTGACTCGCTCCTCCTGTCGAGCCGATCCGCCCACCCGTGGCTCATAGTTATCTCAGAGCTTGAACCGACTGGACGTGCACTCCTCGAATACGATGGAACTTCCTTTGAGAAGCATTCTCAATGCCGCGACACGATGTGTCCGTGACGAAGTCATTGCGCCTTTTCAAGCGTGAAACCTGTACCATTAACTATGTACTTGAAACGACTTGCAGGCAAGCAAACTCTGGTAAACGTAATGTTATTTATTTAAGTGTTGAGGAGATGAATAGTCTTCATGATAGTTGAGAAGTGGGGTGAGGACCGTTATAAAATACCTGCAGGTGTAGGTACAAGAAGAGAACAGATTAGTGATACCCCCTCAGCCCTCATATGCCATTGTTTCTACGTTGTGTATAAATAACGATCAGCCATGCATTGATATACGACTGATGTGGAAGAATGCATCTGATAATAACGTGCTTGTCCCCACGCGAAACCGATTCATCCTCGACAGAATGTTTGAAATCGTCGAATTCTGCAAGCTGAAGCCTATCAGCTAGGCTGGCTCTCCCTCTATTCGATGATCTCACAGGTTTAGACCAGCGTCCAACTGTGCTTCGATCAACAGCAGCATCTCTGTAAACGTTTTGTAGACGTTTGTGGATATTTCCAACTGTTTTCCTTCTCTGCGGTTAAGAACTCGATAACAGCTCTCGGTTTACAACCCACATCACTGTCAGACGCCATTTTCTAAACTGCGTTAACCATCGGTTTTATACAAGGGCGTTTAAAAGCGGTTTTATACAAGGAGGAGAGGTTCAAACTTGAAAAATCCGGTTATGTGAAGCGCAGAAAGTTCAAACTTACGACCCAAAAGACATTTCAGCCCCATGACCTATCATTTAACTAAGAAAAAAGGGTGGGGCAAAATATACTGAGTGCCCCTAGTATCTTTCTCCTAATTCTACTGACTATCCAAAATTGTTTGACTACATTACTTCCAAAGTGGTATACATTCTATCCTACTCTCGTTTTGCTGAAATCTTCATTTTAGGATATTTCAATGTTCACCACTATCTTTGGCTTTCCTTCCATTTCACTAAAATCCTGGTGAACTAATTTACAACTTTTCTATCCTGAATGACCTAGAACAGATCGTACAGCACCCTACTCATATCACCAATCGCCTTGGAGATAGGCCCAACATTCTGGATTTATTTCTTACCTATCAACCTTCTTCTTACTCTGTCAAACTTTTTTCTCCGTTCGGCTCCTCCGACCACAATCTTATATGTTTCGTGTCGTATCGCTCCAATTCGGCCTTTGGATCCTCATTTGGCACTTTGGCAGCGCTGACTGGGAGACCCTTAGGCAGTACTTCTCTGATTTCGTAGTGAATGATTACTGTTTCCGAGGCCGGGGACCCTCCGAGTGTGCTGAGCGCATCACGGAGGTGATTCTCTCGGGCATAGTAGCGTACATTCTATATTCTTTTACACCTACTAATACAAAAAAGAAACAAACTTGATTTAACTTTGCCTATTCTAATGTTATCCGCAACAGAGAGGCTTTCAAAAGGTACCGTCGCCACCCAACTCCTGACTCTCATTTAGCTTATATTTCTGCCTGGAATCGTGCAAAATTTGTTTTTCGACTCGCCAAAAATTCTTTCATCAGACAAAAAGTGAAAATCTATCCAATTCTAATTCTTCTCGCTCTTTCTGGCACCTAGCTAAGAACTTCTTCAACAACTTTACTTCCTCTTCTTTCCCCTCCTTTTTACCATTCCGACGTTTCAGTTGCCGTCTTTTCTTATGAATAAAGCTGAACTCGTCGCTCATACTTTCGTTTCCAACTCAACCATAGACGATTTCGGTGCTGTTGTTCCTCCATCTCCTCCTCCATCTAACTTTATTATGTCTGAAATTAGAATATCTTCCAAAGATGTTATCTGCCCTAGCTAGGCTCAACTCTACGAACGCGTACGGTCCTGATGGTGTTCCTGATGGTGCTGACATCATGCTGAGGCAAACTCTTTCGTCTTTACCTTTCATCTGGTACTTTTCCTTCCTGCTGGAAATTCGCTTGTATTTAGCCTATCCCAAAGAAGGGTAACAACTCTCAACCCTCCAACTATCGTCCAATTGCTCTGATTTCTCGCCTTTCTAAAGTTTTTGAATCTATCCTTAATAGGAAGCTTTTTAAACACCTCTCTTCTCACAATCTTCTTTCAGATCGTCAATATGGGTTCCGAAAGGGGACGCTCTACTGGCGATCTTTTTGCACATCTCTCTGACTCTTGGTCATCCTTCTTTCGGGATTTCGGTGAAACTTTTTCTATTGCGCTCGACATACCAAACGCTTTTGATAGAGTCTGGCACAAATCTTTAATTTCGAAACTGCCCACTTTTGGTTTTTATCCTTCTATCTGTGCTTTCATCACTAATTTCCTTTTTGGCCGATCTATAGTTGTTGTAGATGGCCACTATTCTTCTCCTGAAGCTATTAACAGTGGTGTTCCTCAGGGTTCTGTCTTGTCACCCACTCTTTTCCTTTTGTTTATCAATGATCTATTAATTCGCACTTCCTGTCCTGTCCACTCCTAAGCCAGTGATACCAGTCTTCACTTCTCCACGCTCTTCCCAAATCGTCCCTCTCAACAATGTTCCATGCTTCGCGTAGGACGGCTATGGTACACCTGACCTCTGATTTTTCTGCTATCTCTGATTGGGGCAGAGAAAAATCTTGTGGCTTTCAATGCCTTAAAACTCAGTTCCTCCATCTGTCTACTCGTCACAATCTTCCCCACTTCCCTTACTTTCAACAATACACAACTCAGTCCTTCCTCTTCTCTTAACATTCTTGGCGTTTATTTTTCTCGTGATCTTTCCTGGAAAGATCACATATACTCTCTTTCCAAAACACTTTCTAAGAGGTTTGCTACAGTTTCTTCACCCTCGCTCAGTTGCTCTCTCCATACAGGGGTTTTGTCCTTCCTGTATGGAGTACGTTTCTCGTGTGATGGGTGGCTCAACCCACACAGCCGTATCTGACCGGATGGAATCAAAGGCTTTTCGTCTCATCAATTCCCCACCTCTTACTGATTGTCTTTAATCGCTCTTCGCCGCAGTGTTGCCTCACTCACTCTTTACTATCGCTATTAGTACGGACACTGCTTTTCTGAACTCTCTAACTGCATGCCTCTTCCTTTAAGGAGACCACGTAGTACTAAACTTTCAACATATTCTCATTCCTTTTCTGTCCAACTCTCCAACGCAACGGTTAATCGGTATTTTGAATCTTTCATCTACTCAACCGATCAACTCTCGAACAATCTTCCTCAATTCATCTTTCCCCTGTCTACGACGTCAAATCTTTAAAACGCAGAGTATCCAGGCATCTCGATAACCTGGACCTTGATTTCGGCTCTCTTCTTTTTCCACTGGGGGGAGGGGGAGGCGTTTTTGCGGGCGTTCGCCCTTGGCCTCTCCTTTCTCGAAAAAAAATGTATGTATATTGACGTATAGAGGGAGAACGGTGTGTTTGAGAGCATTTTGGACTGCTCACAGAGTAGATGAGACATGGAAAAAGATCAGCTAACGAGGACAGTGATAGGAGAAATGGGAGTTCCAGCACTCCCTGTGTCCTACCTAACGTCCTCCTCAGGAGTATTTCCCTGGTCGATTGGTTTCTATACTCTCCTCTTTATATGTTGGTGTTAAACTATTTTTTTTTTCAAACAAAAGGTAAAAGTTTCATAACTATCCCATGCATGGTACAAAAGATGAGGACGAATATAACTGAAATATTTCTCTGTACGAATACTTATGAGCGCCACTCTACATATAGGGGCATATATAAATATAATTATTTATATATATATATATATATATTTATATATATATATATATATATATAAAACCAGTATACACTTACAGTATATGCAACCCATATAAGTGTTCATTGCATTATAATTACAAAACAATAAAAACGTGTATTTATATCTGTGCCTCTTTATTCCTGGTATTTTTTCCACATGATTTAATGTGGCTTTAAAGATGTTAAACGTTATCCTGTATAAAACAAAATATTGGAAAGAGTAAAATTTTCGGAGCAGGCTTCAAAGATTTTGCTTCAGCTCCAAATACCATTGCTCCAGCTCCTCTCTAGCTCCATCCACGTATGCTCCAGCTCCGCTCCAGCTCCGTTTATTTTTGGGATTTTCTGCCCCGGCTCCGGCTTCGCTCCGAAAAAAACAGCTCCAACTCCGGAGCGGAGCTTTAGCCAACCTTAACACGAATGAGCTGAGGAACGATGCTCCTCTTTCGCGGATCAGGAAAAGAATTTGAGCATTTCAACATCTTGGTCATCATTGGTCAAAAAGAAAATAAAAATTGGCTTCAGAGAGATTTTTTATTTTTGTATATACAGTATCTATTTATAAAATAAATATTACACTTTCTGGTATGTTACAATAATACAATGCGCAATTGTCAACTGGACGATTTATTTTATATAAATTGTCTCTTCCAAAGCTCAGCCATTTCCATTTCATTCTTTGTCCAAGAGTGAGAATCTCAAAGAGCAATTCTCGAATCTATCTCTTCTTATTTACCTGGTATATATATATATATATATATATATATATATATATATATATATATATATATATATATGATGAATAAAACCACGAAGGAAAGGAAACACAGAATGGTGCTCAAGCGCTTTCGTCTAATGACATCCTCAGGAACACTGTCATTAGACGAAAGCGCTTGAGCACCATTCTGTGTTTCCTTTCCTTCGTGGTTTTATTCATCATAAATATTTTTCACGTGTTACTTTCGTGAAATAATTTTCATATATATATATATATATATATGTGTGTGTGTGTGTACACACATATATATATATACACAGTGTGTGTGTATATATATGTGTATATATATGATGCAATTCCAAAAGGAAAAAGAAAAGTGATTCCAAAGTCTTTCGTGCATTCAGAAGTACACCCTGACGAAGTGTACTTCTGAATACACAAAAAGCCTTGGAATCATTTTTCTTTTTCCTTGTGGGTTTGCATCAATCATTCATTTCACGTGTTTAATTGTGAAATTCATCCCATTTCCTACTGTAAATTATATGTTTCATAAGAAATATGTAATTGAGTTACAAACCCTCTATTTACCCTTTCCCAAATCAGGAAACTTTTTTCTCAAATCTAGAATTCCCACTTCGAGCATTTCCACTTTGGGACCATGGGATGGGAATGGCACTGAATGACTGGACAGTTACTTTACAAATTTATAGAAGTTCGCAGAGAAAATAAAGTTTAAGGAAAACCCTCTGAAATTTTTCCAAAATTTGGAGAAAAATCGTAATTGGTTACAAAAATATCAGTTGAAGAAAAAAGAAAAAAATTGGTACCGAATACAATCTCATTCAAATTGGTGAGGGTTTTTTGTTTTTTTCAGCAAATTATGAATTCTAAAGTCTGAAAACTTGTAGTATTTTTCCTTAGCTTTCATTTCTTCAGCAAAATTTTCCTATAACTGCTCGTGTATACCTATAAGAAATTATATATTCATGAGGATTTATTTTATTTACATTTATATAACTCTTTATAGAATTTATAAACACATTACACGCACACAAAATTCTGTTATATACATATATATATATATATATATATATATATATATATATATATATCAGGTTGTAACATAAATTCTGCTCGATTAGAAAACGGACGATAGATAATAGAATAACCTCAAGATAATGTGAAATAGTTTTAGAAATGTTGCAAAATACACGCCGCGACAGGTTCACACAGGTTTTATCACGATATAGAATGATACAGAATGACTTACGCTAGTGTAGGATTAGGCTAATGAATATTTTCTCTAGTGTTTTTCATACAGTTACAACGCCACCCTTGCGATATTACAGTAATTGAAAAAACATGGAGCCCACCAAAGAGCATACTCGACATGTGATGCTGTATGAGTTCCATAAAGGAGCTAACGCTAGTGAATCCGCAAAAAACATTCAAAGAGTTTATGGAAATGATGTTTTGAGCGAATGGATGTGTAGAAGATGGTTTGAGAAGTTCAGAAATGGAGACTTTAGTTTGAAAGATTATCAACGAACAGGACGACCAAATGAGTTAGATGAAGAATTGCTGAAAGCAACAGTGGAGGAAAACCCAACGGTAACTGTAAGAGAACTTGGCCTGCAACTCGGCGTTAGCTATATGACCATTCATCGTCATTTAAAGCTGTTAGGAAAAGTAGTGAAGGTTGGAAAATGGATTCCGCATGATTTGTCACAAGCGAATCTTCAACATCGAATCGATATTTTCACATCACTGCGTTCTCGGCAACTGCAGGCACCGTTTTTTAATCGGATCGTCATTGGGGATGAAAAATGGGTCCTCTATAACAATATTAAGCGTCAACATCAGTGGCTTAGCCGTGAAACAAAGCCTGAACCTCAGCCAAGGAATGGACCCCATCCAAAGAAAATTTTGCTATGCGTTTGGTGGGATATGCACAGTGGTGTAGTGCTGTGGGAACGCGTGGGAACGGCGTTCCCTCACTATTTCAAATAAATCTGAACTTACAAATCTCTAACGTCATGAAATTTTAATTCCCACCCCTAGAAGAAATATGAGAAAGAATCATTAACTGCTTCATTCCTTTTAGCTTCGACTGAGGCAATGCTAGCCTATAAAGATCTGGTGAAACAGTCACCACGGCGTACCAGTTGTTAACTTTTTTTTAGTTAATCATTCCAGTTGTTAGCTATTTTTATTGATCGTACTGGATGTCGTATATCTAATGACACTGGAAATACTGCATCTTCAACTTTGGAATATATCCTAATATCCAGTGCATATGACCTCAAAATATCGTTGAAATTGGTCAGATTTCAAAAGATTTCCCGGGGGGCTTACAGTGCCCCCGGACCCCCAGCTGTATGGGCTCGCCGCGCTCGCCATTGTCCCCCCCGCATCTGAGTAACACTTTCAAAATGCGTTCCCTCACTTCTTTATTTAGCACTACACCACTGGATATGCAAGGAATTATTCATTTTGAGCTTCTGCCAGATAACCAAACAATCACAGCTGAAGTCTACTGCCGACAACTCCAACGACTGAAGATGACATTACAAGAGAAATGTCCTGCATCAATTAATCGCAGAGGTGTTCTATTCCACCAGGATAACGCGCGACCTCACACTGCTCGAATCACCACTGCCCAATTGGAGGCATTTGGTTGGGAAAAAATGCCTTATGCACCTTATTCTCCGGACATCTCACCTTCAGACTACCATTTATTCAGAAGTCTGCAACACCACCTAGATGGACAAAAGTTGCAATCCAGGGAAGCTATCGAAAACGAAGTGATCGCTTTTTTTTAACTCGAAACCAAAGAATTTCTTCGAACGTGACATAAAAAAGCTTTTCTACAGGTGGGAGGAGGTTATAGAAAAAGAAGGGAAATATATTGATGATTAATTTGTCATTATGTCATTTAATTTTTGTTGCGAATAAACTCAAAATTCGAGCAAATTTGTCCTTATAAGTCCTTTAATTTTTGTTCTGAATTAACTACAATATCAAGCAGAATATACAGGGTGTCCATAAATGTTTACCCTGAAACCAGTATGCTCTCATGTTTTAATGACGAATCTTACATCCGTTTTCTTTTTACAGGTGATCTCGTACACGCATAGAGTTTCTGTGCTCGTGTGTTTCGTCTACCGCATTCGCCGCTAGGAGCGCTGTAGTAGCTGTTCAGTTAAGATGGCGTCTGTGACAGAGAAGGTACAATGTGTTGTGTGGCTTGCAGAAACAAAATCTCCTGTCAGTGTTCAGCGAAGGTTCAGAACAAAGTATGGAAAGAATCCACCTGATGTGAAGTTAATTAAGTCGTGGATGAAAAAATTCTTGGAAACTGGAAACGTGGAAAAGGGAAAGAGCAGTGGTAGACCATCAGTTTCCGATGGGACGGTGGAAAACATTCAAACTGCTTTCACACGGTCACCAAGGAAATCGGTGAGACGAGCTTCATGCCAACTAAAGATACCGAAGTCTACGGTGCACAAGGTGTTACACAAACTTTTGAAGTTACACGCCTACAAGGTACAAATTGTTCAAGAACTGAAGCCTGATGACCGTCCAAAACGTGAACAATTCGCTATTGACATTTTGAACAGCATTGACGACGATAATGACTTCTTGTTACGTGTTTGCTTTTCAGACGAGGCTACGTTTCATCTTAGTGATAGAGTCAACAGACACAATGTGCGTATTTGGGGATCGGAAAACCTACGTGCCGTAAGGGAGCATATTCGGGGCAGTCCGAAGATCAATGTCTGGTGTGGACTAATGCATGACCAGATAATTGGTCCTTTCTTCTTCGCTGAGAACACTGTTTCCGCAACTGTGTACCTGGATATGCTCACCAATTACGCCATCCCCCAGCTGCAGGACAGGCAGCCAACTGTCAACAGACACAATGTGCGTATTTGGGGATCGGAAAACCTACGTGACTTAAGGGAGCATATTCGGGGCAGTCCGAAGATCAATGTCTGGTGTGGACTAATGCATGACCAGATAATTGGTCCTTTCTTCTTCGCTGAGAACACTGTTTCCGCAACTGTGTACCTGGATATGCTCACCAATTACCAACTGTCATCTTTCAACAAGATGGGGCACCCCCCTCATTGGGCGCATGTTGTTAGTGAAACTCTCGATGCAACATTTCCAAATCGATAGATTGGCAGGGACGGGGGTCATGTTAAAGATTTGGTTTATGCAACAGTTGTTCCAGATATCAGGACATTGCGAGAACGCATTACGGATGCAATTGCAACAGTTAACCCACAAATGTTGGAAAATATGTGGCGTGAGTGTGAATACCGTTTAAACATTTTACGTGCCACTAGGGGTGTACATGTGGAAGCTTATTAAGTTCATTAACTATGTATCAAAACTTTGTATGTTTATCTACTTATGATTAAAACTGCGTTTAAATACGAGTGTTTATTTAAAAGTTATAGCATGCTTTATTCAGGGTAATCATTTATGGAGACCCTATATGTTACAACCTTATATATACATATATATAACGAAAGTAACGAAAGTATTGCTTATTTAATCTCCCTGGACAGTACATAACACTCATCAGTGAAGTGAATCTGTTTCAAAAACTCAGGATCTTATTCTAGTTTTGCTAACATCAGTCGTATGCCCGCATTTGGGTAGAGGAAATTGGATCAATTTGAAAATCTCCTCCTCACCGTCCTTCACATGAGGGGTCCCCCTCCTCCTTGGGTTCCTTTATGAGGTTTCTTTCATGAGATATTTTAAAAAAAAGGATCAATTTGAGAATTTCCTCCTGGGGTTCCTTTAGAAGAATTCACAGTCTTTCATGAGAGAAATTCAAACAAACAAACAAACATTCCCGAGGCCGGGGATCGGTTAATCTAAGGTTGATTTGTGTAAGAAAAAATTTCATGGCACTTTTTACGCAGCTTTCCGGCGCGTTCCGCCAGCGTTCAGCCGTGTCCGGTTTCGCGGCCTCGTCAGATTAATTCACGCCACTTCTAGCTGCATTCGTGCAAGGGAAGCGGCGTTTCCCATACAACAGAGAGAAAAACTTGAGGTAGAAACTTTTTCTCTTACGTACGAAATGGCTAAAACCACACTATGCAAGACAGCAAGCGTTTTTATATTCCAATGGTTATTTTACTTAACATTATTCCATATAACCACACGGATACCACTTCTTTTCTAGCTTAAGTACACTTATTACGAAAAGCAAAAATCAGGCTAATAACAGGCTATTTACTATTCAAATGCCGAATTAATGTTTGTATTATATGAAATTAAATAAAAAAATATTAAATAAAATTAAAATAAATTACATTTTATTTTTATTATAGGGATAAATTTTGTCTTTCCTAATTAAAATTAATTTATTCTACACTATTATGCAGATAGACTGACATATAAGCGTTTAACTACCACACCGTTATTTACCTTCAATTACCCGCTTAAACATTATTATTATTATTATTAGTACTATTAATTTATCCTTATTATACACACACATACACACACACACACACATATATATATATATATATTTCATAAGTTTACTCATTATTATTCAAAGTAGTTGTATAATTCTTCTACGCACATTAAGTACGAAAAACACAATTGGTAACTGAGACTGCAATCTTGCCAAATAAAATTTACCCAGATATTATTTTCCAAACTAATTAATAATAAACAATTTTAAACATATGTAATTTTTTCTAGTGCTTTATCTGTAACGAGAAATAGTTATTATTATTGTTACCATAATTAATTATTGACCATATTATCTACTGCTATTATTATGTATTCATATTCAGAGATAGCGGCTGTAAGCACGCAGCCTTTTATAGTGCATCAAATGTAAAAATACTTATTTAAAATATATCCTTCAATGTTCATGTAACATTGAAGAATATATTTTAAATTAATATTTTTATTCAGAAATGAAAAGCGGTAATTTATTCTACTGTAGTTAATTTATTATTTTTTTAACGAATAGTTAAATTAATATTCTTTTCAATTGTAACACGATTATGCGGTGAATTTAAAAACAGAAGAATTTTTATAACGCAGAATGTGTAGACGAAAACACGAAATATAATATCTCTATAAACATGTGTTTATTTTAAAATGGTAGAAATATGTAGGATTGATATTTGGTTAATGATTATAAAGCCAACAGATTCAATGTACAGGGTGTCCCGTAAGTCTGGACCCATAGGGAAAAATAATAAAATTACAAAATAGTCCAAAAATTTATTACATAATCTGTTCAAAGTGTCCGCCGTTGTGTCGCACACATAGTTGAAGACGCAATCTCCACTGCGACAGCACTTTCTGAATCACAGTCGCAGAAATTTCTTGACACGCCTCCACAATGCGTGCTTTAAGGTGGAAAATGTTCTGAAGTTTGACCTCGTACACTTTGGCTTTCAAGTGGCCCCACAAATAAAACTCCAGCGGAGTAAGATCATAATAAAAAAATAATAAAAATAATAATAAAAATAATAAAAAAATATATTATAAATAAATTTTTGGACTATTTTGTAATTTTATTATTTTTCCCTATGGGTCCAGACTTACGGGACACCCTGTAGTAGCGTTACCCTAAGTGATGCAAAAATAATTTTCTCCACACATCTGCAATACAGAAAACGGAATTTTGATTTAGTGGGTGAAACTAAATTAAATATGTTTGTTTACATTCATTTTATAAATTTAAAACATTACTTGTAAGGAATGAGGACTAGCATCGCTGATTAATATAATTTCTCTTCATTAGTTTACTAAGCCACATTTACAGCAGCTTGCCGTAATTATGTAAATGGGCAAAGGATTGCAAAATTTCCATAACGTTATAATACGTTTCAAAACGACTGGAATATAAGTTGCTGGATATGCTTATTTGTACATTGAGGGAAGAGCCCTAAAAATCATCGTTGCAAAGATACATGGATGCAAATATAAAAATCGTTCGTTTTTCTCATTAACAAGCTATGAAATCGGCTGCTAGTCATTAGTCAAAATACGTAGTGCAAAGATTTGTACACTAGAGTGTATCATGCTCAGGTCGAATATTGAAAAACTTGGAATTTCAAGATTGGCAGTATGTATTCCTATGTGAAATTGAATTTTAAGAGGGTTTCGTCTTCTGCAACTTTTGCAAAAAATCGCATTTAAGTGTTCAAAATCGCACTTTTTTGTCGAAAAATGGGATTTTTGGCCAATTTCAACGACTTGGTAGCCTCAAATGACCTCCATATGTTCCATATTGTTCACATACACCCTTAAACATTTCTAGGGGCAGGCTTGGACCCATTTAAGATCAGCCAAAGTGGTTCACAACACCTAAAATAACCAAAATCACCCAAAATGGCCCCAAAACTAAGGAATTGTATGATTTTTAGTCTCCTATAGACCACATTTCGCGGCTGTTCTCTTCATCAGGCAGGATCTTTTTGTTCTTCTTTCTTGGTCTTGCATTTTCTTTTTTTTAGAAACGCCTCCACCAATTTTTATTTATTTTCTTTTCGGCATCACTGAGTGTGATGGCAGCTGCCCCCACCTTTCCGCAAGCTGCTGTGACGTTCAACCTTTTTTTTGCAATTGCAATTCTTCTTTAATATTTGTATAAGTCCCTCCTCCACCCCTAGCTTGTAATAATATGCTGGTCAACTGAATGTTTTGAGATTTTTTCTTCTGAAAGCATTTTGATTTGTCTAGCAGGTCTTGTAGAGATCTAAAACATGTTCATATGTCTTGCTTTCACTTGAAAACTGGCAACAATTCTCTGTGATCGATCCTAGCACGAACAAAACCATCTCTTCTCTCTTGCCCATACACTGCATGAGCTGCAGCTGAAGCTTCCTAGACTGCTCTTTCACAGCTTTGAGTGTGAACTGAGAAGTTCTCAACTTCAAGTGGAGACCTGAGAAGTTCCTCAGCTTCTCCTCTTGACATCTTACAAGTGAAGAGTGGCTCATACAGTTTCTCCTTATCCCAATTAATCAGAGTAATTGGAGAAGTGGCATCAAAATTCAGTTTAGGGTTTCTATGAGTTTTCAGACTCATGTCTCCATACTCAGACTTACCTCTGATCTTCTTGATCAACTCAACCCCCCATGCCCTCTCCTCTTCATCCTCACTGCACAGGAGAGAGGCAATGAGGTTCTCACTGTGAGCATGATATGCTCCACGAACTATCACATGAGTGATTATGTTCCTGACTTCAGAGGTCTGGCTTCTCAGCAGTCCCAGAGGGGTCACAATATGATGAGGTCCATACCTCATGTGGTGCTTCACCTTGATCTCAAAATACATCTTGAAGGAGAAGTCCAGGCAGAACTTCAGCAGCACCTCCAGCTTCTTCAACACCTCTCCCCAGCATATATATATATATATATATATATATATATATATATATATATATAGATATATATGCTGGGCAAAAGTCCAGTACACATATATTTTTTGTCACTTCGATTTCACCCGAAACTTTTTATGAATTTCATATAAGACATCAACTCTTTGCCGAAATGTATCTCTTCAAATCTTGAGCCATGCAATATTTGCTTAGAGAAAGGAAAACCTGTCGCAAAGAGGCAGTATTTAAGTACCCATTTGATATAACCTGTTGCAGCTTACTTTATTGTGATCAACATAATGCATTTTATTTTTATTTACAAATGTAAGGTCGAGATCAATAATTTACAACGGGATAATAAATATTTTATAGCCCCTCAAGCATTCCGCTCATACAACGCCAGAAACAGAATACAATATGTTATTCAACAATCTATCACGTATTCACCTCAAAATCACACATTTTCACCAATTTGAAGCTCTTGAGTGATTTTAATTACCGATAAAAAAATACTAGGAATGTAATTTCACCTAAAAACAGGCTGAAATATGGATTAATAACAGAATAATAATAAAAAGCTAGGACTAGTGTGCATTACTCTAATACTTAATTCGCGTGTGTAATCTAGAATTAAATGTACATTACAGTATGTATCGCTCTTCATCTCCCATATCCAGCATCGAACTCTTTGTATAGTAATGACAACATACCTATAAAAATTACTTTGTGTTTTTTGATTTATGTCGATAATAATAATAATTGAAAACTAATACATACCCTGATCGTTAATTCTTATTCATGATTTATGTATTACCTCGCTTGATGTTACCTTTTGATAATCGCAATGGCATTCCACTTGTAAGAATGGATCCGCGGGCCAAAAGGTGGGGATCCTGTTTGAGACTGCGGCGGCGTCGGCGGCGTCGGCAGTAGTAGGGGGTGCAGTAGTGGTGTTGGTTTCCTGTGTCATTTTCTTTGCTTGGAAACGCGTCATCATGTACCGAAAAAAATAGTCGTAAATATATACACGGGAAATTATTTGATATCACTGCAATAGAATATTTTTAAATTGTCCCTAAAAGCTTTACACCAAGAATACAAATTATTTGATATCGCTGCAATAGAATGTTTTAAAATTGTCCCTAAAAGCTAAACACCAAGTTCACTGCAAAAAAAATAACGTTCGAGTCACCCCGGGGTTAAACCACTTTATAGTAGGCCTAGTATTAACCGGCTTAATGTGGCTAATGGAGTAGGCCTACTATAATTACTTAATGACATGTGATGAATAATTCGAATTCACCAGCTTGGATTACACCAAAGCAAATAACATTAATAAGGTTATAAAAATCACTTGTTGTTTTGTGTTTAATTAAAAAATAAATCCGTTATTTGTTCACAGTGAATAACAAATGCAATGACAGTAGTTATAGTGATTAACAATTATATAACGGCATTTATATTATGCTAATGATAACTGAAGCTTAGCAAATGAGGAAATGATTATACAGCTTAATTGTTAATATATATATATATATATATATTATATATATATATATATATATATATATATATGCTAATGAGTAGTGCACAAATGGAACGCAGCATGAAATATGAAGCCTATTCATAACAGAAATTATGTACGTACATTGGTGCACTGAATGGATTACGTAATACAATGATTTAGGTAGGCTAGAGAGTTACGCATAAATGGAACATAGAATAGATGCTGCAGCCGCTTGATAATATAAATAATGTACGTACGTTAGGTACACTGAATGGATTACGTAATACATTGACTTAGGTAGGCTAAAGAGTTATGCATAAATGGAACACAGAATGGATGATGCAGCCTATTAATGATAGAAAGAATGCACTTACGTTTAATGCACTGTAAGTGGATTAGGCCGTCAATAATGAAATGCTTAAAAGGATCACATAAACAAACGGATGCAAGATTACGTGATACAAGATTACGGTATTTGATACAGCACTAGAAATAGGCCTACTGCGGTTTGGATGAGAGAGGTAGTTTGATGCACAATTAACACTTGGAATAGGCCTGCTGCAATTCTAACGAGAAAGTTAGTTTGAACGATTATGGAGATGCTTTCGGTATAGCCTAAATTGCGTTTCTGCGATTAAACTACGTAGGCTTCGCGTTAATTGTTTAAGACGAGGCAAAAAGGGGTAGGCTCACCGAAATACTTAATACCTCTGGATGGAATAGATACTTGCAGGTTGACTTTGTAGACTGTTGACCCGAAGTGAAGTTGACCGTCCTGTATTTCGCACGTCGAGGATGACCTTGAGACCTGTAGCGGGATCAATTGATGACTTGTTGAACGAGTGTCGTTCGTATAGTGGTGGAAGCTGAACGAAGCGAAGTGATTTGGGGCTTGTAGCTTCGTACAAAGTTCACGACTTTTCCTCGATGTTTCTGTAGCATGGTGAACTTTGCCGGTGCCCTTGAGTATGAAAATTAAAAACCGGTCGAGATTGTTGTGAGGAGTCCAATGATGGAACGCCTACACCAGTGGTGTCCTTTCTTGCAGGAAGGATTTGTAGCGTACTTCAAGTGATGTTTCGTTCTTGCACAATATACGGTTGAAGTGGGACTTGATTTGATGCCGGCTAAAGTCAATGATCGCACTGCGTGGAGATTAGACGTTCGAGGTGGACACACGAGTGGCGTGAGAGTGAATGCCAGTAAACTATGCCTTATATAAGCTCTCATGACGCTACGTTTTGAGGCATTTCTGAGACGCCTCCAAGCGGCTTATTGTTCTTAAGAGGCTAGCTTTCGCGGGCCTTTTTGGAAAAACAAGCGTCCTTATTGTTTCTGATTCCTTGAACATCACGTGTGTCTTTCCCTCCCATGTGATTCTAAGATGTCTACGCACAGCGTGGAAGAAGGAATTTGTTTGTCTATTTCTCTGTCTGTTTCGTTGTCTGTTTCTTTGTATGTTCACTACATATACAGTATACAGGGTATTTCAGGAGGAAAGGTCAATACTTCGGAAGGTGATAGTATCGGTCATTGTGAGAAAAAAGTTCATATGAACATGTGTCTAATTCTGAATGGTTACAGAGATAGAGCTGTTTGAATCTACAAATACAAAAGCATTGTTAATGGTAATCAAGAAAGAGAAACCAATTACTGTTTCTAACATTTAATGTTTAAACATTGGCATTTTGAATGGTATCAGATACAGAAATGACAAATTTGTTACAGTTTAAAATACGTTTTCGAAAATCCCACCTTCAACCACAATGCACTTTGCAACTCGTGTGCGAAGATCGCGTGTTGTTCGCCTGAGTTGATCTTGACGTTCCTTTATGCGGTAGCAGCATCCAAAATGCGCGCGAGCAATTCTTCTCGTGTACCCACCTTTCTTTTGTAAACTTGACTTTTCATCCACTCCCACAAACAATAATCTAACCTTGGTGACCATTGAATAGGACCACCGCGGCCGATCCATCGACCAGGGAAAGTTTGATTTAGGTATTGCATCACCAGACGGGTAGAATGTGGAGGAGCTCCGTCATGCTGAAAGTACATACCAGCGCGTGTAGCCAAAGGAACATCCTCCAATACTCCTGGCAATTCATTTTGTAGAAATTCTAGGCAACTTTGTCCTGTAAGACGATTCTCTAAAGTAACAGGGCCAATCAGCTGAACATCGATGGTACCGCACCACACATTGGCAGAGAAGCGATGTTGAAAATTTGTTTCCACAGTGGCATTTGGATTTTCGTCTGACCACCGATGAGAGTTACGAGTGTTGTTGATACCGACACGGGTGAAAGTAGCTTCATCGGTGAACAGTATTAATCGACGCAATCGGCGATTAACATTTACCCAATGACAAAATTCCAGTCGCATGGCAGCGTCTCCTGGTTGAAGATTAAGGTAGGTTGATTTTCCGCATTTTTTTAGATATCGTCTTTGGACTAGTCGAGATAGTCAGGGCTTATTTTGATAATACCTGACAAAAGATTTCAGATCCCTAGCTTTAACCGTTTTTTGAGGAAACCGTTTCAAAAATCGTAAAAAAATCGTACCGAAAAATACCACATTTTCGCAATTTTTGGCCGAAAAAACATGCTATTTTCATAAAAAAAATCCTGAAAAAAGTTACAATTTTACAAGTTACAATTTTATCATCTGGCGGCTTAGGGCTTTGGCCAGAATGTGTTTGTGTCTTGATTCGAGTCCATAAACAGTATGGGAAGCTTCAGATGTCAGCTTCACGGCCCTTTCAACACTCTGAGAATGTGAAGGTAGATCAGGCAGCTCCAGCTTGGTGCCATTCAGCAATGCTTCTTGAAGCTCCTGGTCAGAAAAGTTTTCTGGGAGAGCAGGTTCACAGATGCCACTTTGAGAAAGGTTGATTAGTTCTGACCAATGGGTAGCTTCAATGTTGATGGCTGTGATCTTCTTCAGCCTCTTCTTGGCTGGCTTCCCACTTCTGAAAGAATAATAATTTATTTATTTTTTATTCCAGTTTAAGATTTAATCCCTATTAGTCTCAGAATTGCTGATTTAATTTAACTTAAATTAAAAAAAAACCAAAAAAAAACCCGAGTTCTGTAAATCCCCATAATCGAATTTTTGTTCAGAAAGAAGGTAAGATTATTTCCATTATCAGAGGGGAAGGGGGGAATTGGGATAAGAAAATGAGGAAAAAAAATCGATTATGGGGATTTATAGAACTCGGGCCTTTTTTTTATTAAATAAATCCCCATAATCAAATTTTTTTTTCACATTTTTTTAAATTAATAAATGCTTACCTGATGGACAGAATTTTCTTGAGAGCAGCTTCTCTCACTTCCAAGTCATCAGACTTCATCATGGAGTACAGCACATTCTCGGGCAGCAAGACAAAAGCATTGTACTTCAAGTTCTTGAAAGCAACACCCTGGATTTCTTCAGACTGCTGCTTGATCCTCTGGATCATGTTGAAGATATACAGCTGCTGATTGTGGAACTTGCTGTCCCTTTTGATCTCAAACCAACTGACTGCATACACTTCCACAATGAACTTGATGGCCTGGTAAAGCTTATCCTGTAGTTCTGGAGGGTAAGCACCTCTGGTCCACAGACACATCAATCTAATTGCCAAAGTCAACCATCTTGCATGGTTTAATGGTCAATTTTCCAGGCAGCAAATCTTGGGTTGACTTTGCCCCTGGAAATTCCAAGCACATACTCCAAAAGAAGCCTCTGGTCGCTACTGAGATCATTCAGTGTCTCCTCAGCAAATTCCATGTCATCCAGGGGGCCACTGAGTTTGGTGAATTCCACTTGTGGCAGATCTTGGTAGTCAATTTCACAGAGTTTTCCCAGCGGACCAGTGAAAGCAGTGGGACTTTTGGTACTGCTATCAAGATGCTTGAAAACAGCTCTGAAAGGAAGCTCATTCTGATGGAGTGAACAGCCAATGGTGTGCAATTTCCGCTCAATTTTATTTTCCAGAGCTGTTACAAGGCCTCCCTCCCAGCCAGTGTTTGTATTTGTGTTGTCAAGGAGGACAGCTTTCAGGGTATGAACACTGTTAAACTCCAAGACACTAGCAACTTCTTCACCAAGAACAACTCCAGTCGCACCTTTAATTGGGATGACTCTGTGAGTAAGATATGTTCCACTTTCAGTTCCCGGCTCCTTTGTGAAAGTCAAATGGTGCTCTTGTCCCTTTCCTTTCTTCAGCTTAGTCTCCCTATTTTCATCCTTAACTTCTCTGTACAGCAAAGTGTCCTTGTCAACTTTCCCATCAACCCCAATACAGACTAACTTTTCCAGACCCTCATTGTGCTTTTCATCACTTTTCACTTTCATTCTAGCTTTTTCCCTGTCCATTTTCGATTTATCAACTATTATCTGTTTCACATCAAGGCCAGGCATAAGCAGGTCCATAGCTTGTAAGTCCAGGAGGAAGGCATTAGCAAGACTTGCCCCAAGATTTGAAGAAACATCACCCCTGATCAGTTCCATGGCATATCTGGTGGTTTTCAAAAAGCTGTAACCTACACTTGGGTGCCTCCTTGGCTTGAACTCTTCAGCTTCACCACCAGATGGCTGAAATGAAAATAAAAAATAAATTACTAAAGCGAAAATGGGGGAAAATAGGGGAAAACGTAGGAAAAAATATGGGTAAAAATCGACGAAAATGGGCGGAAATAAGAATAAATTACTTAAACGAAAATGGGGGGAAATAGGGGGAAAATAGGGGGAAAAATGGGTAAAATTCAGGTAAAAATTCGGCGAAAATGGCCGAAAAAAATAATAAATTACTAAAGCGAAAGTGGGGGGAAAAAGGGGGGAAATAGGGACAAAAAGTAGGGATAAATTTGGGTAAAAATGGGATAAGATATAAGAAAAAAAATATATTACCTCTCCTGATTCTCCTGAGCTGGATTCAAAAGAAATATCTTGTGAAGGTGTGGAGGCAAAAGTGGCCAAATCCACTTCCTGCTGCTGTTGAATCTGGCTCTGTAATCTTTCTGCTTCAGCTGCAGCCCTCTGGTCTCTCTTCACAGCAGCTTTATCCACAGATCCCAGCTGGAAAGAGCCCTTGGGTCCTATTTTGGCCCTCTGATCTCTCAAGTATTCCCTCTCCTCTACTGGAACCTGAAATATTAAAGTATATTAAATAGCGGATCTAAAATAGGAGATAAAATCCTGAAAAATAATTGATTATTAATTTCTATTACCGGGGGGGGGGGGGGGAAGGAAGATTACAGGAGGAAAATGCGGATATTTTTCAATTACAAGCATTGAATTTCCTTCCATTTAAAAGGCACCTAATCGCACTAAGTTAGGCCAGTTAAAAGTTAAAAAAATACTAGCATTACCTTCTTACTGGGAGGACAAGTGCAGATTATGTGCTGTGTTTGACAATTTTCTTTCTTGCACTTCACAGCATTGTCATCACAGGGACGAACAGGTAGCTTACAGGTGCAAGCAGAAATGTCAAAAAGTTTATCCAGCTTTTCCTCCAGATTCTGCTCCTGGACTGTAGAAAGAGATTTTCTGTTTATCTCTTTTGCTTTCTTGAAGCACACTTTATCCACCAATTTCACTACATAATATTCCTCATACAGGGGCAGCCGCGGGTTCACTGCCTGCCAGATCTCAATCACATCCTTTGCTATCATTTTAGCAATATCATTGTCTTTCAAGTCCAGGTGGCTGTTTTGGAGGAAATAACTGTACTGAATAACTTGGCGGAGGGTACGAGGCTCTGTTTTATCCAAAGGGGAAGGCTTGCCACTGAATTTTTTGGCACTATCACTTCGAGTTAACACTGCAGACTTCCGTTTTTTACCCATTTTTATGAAATATCTGAAAATAAACACAATTAAATGAATGCATCATAAAATAACTTAATTTAATACACATTTTATAGGTAAATATCATTAAAAAATACAAAATAATACACTAATAAACATCTATAATGCATTTACAATAAGTTTCAAGCATCGTTTTGTTAAAAAAGCCGAATTTTAATTAATTATTTTGATGAAATAAGGTCCGATATTTTGTTTGTTTACATTGCGCGAATGCCGGCGCGCGATTTTACGCGTAAAATTCGGCAATTTTACAACTTAAAAATAATTAACAATCCTCAAAAAATACAATCATTTTCACAAATATGAGTTGGTGCAACGTTTTTTATACATTAATACCTTTCTATCTAGACTAGTCCAAGATCACTGTCCCAAAATCAACCTACCCTATAATGAAGATGTTGTACACGCTGTACATGATATGGATGCAAGCCTTCCTCACGTAATGTTCGCCATACTCTTGTGTGTGGTACACCAAGACGTGTAGAAATTCTTCGTGAGTTAGTAGTAGGACTACGCTCTACCAACTGAAGAATGTTTTCCACTTCATCCATATCTTGTTGACCTTCACGTTCAGATGAAACATGAGCGCTGGGAAGTGTACCAATCTCACGCAATGTGTTGAAAACCCTGGTAAACACTCTTCGATCGGGAATTCTGCGGTTTGGAAACCGTCGACGGTATTCTGCAACAGCAGCTGTTGCACTTCCATCGCAAAAACCATAGACATACACCATATCTGCATATTCGGCATGTGTGAAGGTGTGTGGCATTCTTAACACTGCTTCAAACACCAAACAATGTCACTCACAACAGTCAGCTGTCGATTGGCTTATGTTACATGCCTACATTACAGCTTACATGGTTCAAGGTTATAGGGGAGGGAAGGGGGAGGAAGAGCTGCGCGCGCATCAGATTCAAACAGCTCTATCTCCGTAACCATTCAGAATTAGACACTAGACACATGTTCAGACGAACTTTTCTTCTCACAATGACCGATACTATCACCTCCTGAAGTATTGACCTTTCCTCCTGAAACACCCTGTGTATATATATATATATATATATATATATATATATGTATGGGAATGAACTCAGAATGGTCCCCTGAGCTTTTTTATGATACACACAGACCGTGCATAGAACAAGGAACTCTTCTGGGAAAATTAAATCCACTATAGTCCGAATAATGACAAACACTATAGTTTTTTCTTTTTCATGATGTTAGCCTGACGTGGGCAACGGGCCACTCGCAAAGAGGTCCCAAAAATATAGCTTCCCTCACCAGCTATCTGCAAAGCAGATAGGATCCAGCTTTGGGACAGGATCTAGTGTTTAAAGCAGCCTAGTCCCGCTACATTTAGAACCTCTAAGGGAAGCTATATTTTTGGGACCACTTTGCGTGTGATCCGTTGCCCACGTCGGGCTAACATCTGAAAAAGAAAAAACTATAGTGTTTGTCATTTACCATTACTTATTCGGACTATAGTGGATTTAATTTTCTTTTGCTTTCTTGAAGCACACTTTATCCACCAATTTCACTACATAATATTCCTCATACAGGGGCAGCCGCGGGTTCACTGCCTGCCAGATCTCAATCACATCCTTTGCTATCATTTTAGCAATATCATTGTCTTTCAAGTCCAGGTGGCTGTTTTGGAGGAAATAACTGTACTGAATAACTTGGCGGAGGGTACGAGGCTCTGTTTTATCCAAAGGGGAAGGCTTGCCACTGAATTTTTGGCACTATCACTTCGAGTTAACACTGCAGACTTCCGTTTTTTACCCATTTTTATGAAATATCTGAAAATAAACACAATTAAATGAATGCATCATAAAATAACTTAATTTAATACACATTTTATAGGTAAATATCATTAAAAAATACAAAATAATACACTAATAAACATCTATAATGCATTTACAATAAGTTTCAAGCATCGTTTTGTTAAAAAAGCCGAATTTTAATTAATTATTTTGATGAAATAAGGTCCGATATTTTGTTTGTTTACATTGCGCGAATGCCGCGCGCGCGATTTTACGCGTAAAATTCGGCAATTTTACAACTTAAAAATAATTAACAATCCTCAAAAAATACAATCATTTTCACAAATATGAGTTGGTGCAACGTTTTTTATACATTAATACCTTTCTATCTAGACTAGTCCAAGATCACTGTCCCAAAATCAACCTACCCTATAATGAAGATGTTGTACACGCTGTACATGATATGGATGCAAGCCTTCCTCACGTAATGTTCGCCATACTCTTGTGTGTGGTACACCAAGACGTGTAGAAATTCTTCGTGAGTTAGTAGTAGGACTACGCTCTACCAACTGAAGAATGTTTTCCACTTCATCCATATCTTGTTGACCTTCACGTTCAGATGAAACATGAGCGCTGGGAAGTGTACCAATCTCACGCAATGTGTTGAAAACCCTGGTAAACACTCTTCGATCGGGAATTCTGCGGTTTGGAAACCGTCGACGGTATTCTGCAACAGCAGCTGTTGCACTTCCATCGCAAAAACCATAGACATACACCATATCTGCATATTCGGCATGTGTGAAGGTGTGTGGCATTCTTAACACTGCTTCAAACACCAAACAATGTCACTCACAACAGTCAGCTGTCGATTGGCTTATGTTACATGCCTACATTACAGCTTACATGGTTCAAGGTTATAGGGGAGGGAAGGGGGAGGAAGAGCTGCGCGCGCATCAGATTCAACAGCTCTATCTCCGTAACCATTCAGAATTAGACACTAGACACATGTTCAGACGAACTTTTCTTCTCACAATGACCGATACTATCACCTCCTGAAGTATTGACCTTTCCTCCTGAAACACCCTGTGTATATATATATATATATATATTATATATATATATATGTATGGGAATGAACTCAGAATGGTCCCCTGAGCTTTTTTATGATACACACAGACCGTGCATAGAACAAGGAACTCTTCTGGGAAAATTAAATCCACTATAGTCCGAATAATGACAAACACTATAGTTTTTTTCTTTTTCATGATGTTAGCCTGACGTGGGCAACGGGCCACTCGCAAAGAGGTCCCAAAAATATAGCTTCCCTCACCAGCTATCTGCAAAGCAGATAGGATCCAGCTTTGGGACAGGATCTAGTGTTTAAAGCAGCCTAGCCCCGCTACATTTAGAACCTCTAAGGGAAGCTATATTTTTGGGACCACTTTGCGTGTGATCCGTTGCCCACGTCGGGCTAACATCTGAAAAAGAAAAAACTATAGTGTTTGTCATTTACCATTACTTATTCGGACTATAGTGGATTTAATTTTCTTTTGCTTTCTTGAAGCACACTTTATCCACCAATTTCACTACATAATATTCCTCATACAGGGGCAGCCGCGGGTTCACTGCCTGCCAGATCTCAATCACATCCTTTGCTATCATTTTAGCAATATCATTGTCTTTCAGTCAGGTGTTGTTTGGAGGAAATAACTGTACTGAATAACTTGGCGGAGGGTACGAGGCTCTGTTTTATCCAAAGGGAAGGCTTGCCACTGAATTTTTTGGCACTATCACTTCGAGTTAACACTGCAGACTTCCGTTTTTTACCCATTTTTATGAAATATCTGAAATAAACACAATTAAATGAATGCATATAAATAAAACTTAATTTAATACACATTTTATAGGTAAATATCATTAAAAAATAAACAAAATACAATACATAAACATCTATAATGCATTTCAATAAGTTTCAAGCATCGTTTTGTTAAAAAAGCCGAATTTTAATTAATTATTTTGATGAAATAAGGTCCGATATTTGTTTGTTTACATTGCGCGAATGCCGCGCGCGCGATTTTACGCGTAAAATTCGGCAATTTTACAACTTAAAATAATTAACAATCCTCAAAAAAATACAATCATTTTCACAAATATGAGTTGGTGCAACGTTTTTTATACATTAATACCTTTCTATCTAGACTAGTCCAAGATCACTGTCCAAATCAACCTACCCATAATGAAGATGTTGTACACGCTGTACATGATATGGATGCAAGCCTTCCTCACGTAATGTTCGCCATACTCTTGTGGTGGTACACCAAGACGTGTAGAAATTCTTCGTGAGTTAGTAGTAGGACTACGCTCTACCAACTGAAGAATGTTTTCCACTTCATCCATATCTTGTTGACCTTCACGTTCAGATGAAACATGAGCGCTGGGAAGTGTACCAATCTCACCAATGTGTTGAAAACCCTGGTAAACACTCTTCGATCGGGAATTCTGCGGTTTGGAAACCGTCGACGGTATTCTGCAACAGCAGCTGTTGCACTTCCATCGCAAAAACCATAGACATACACCATATCTGCATATTCGGCATGTGTGGGTGTGTGGCATTCTTAACACTGCTTCAAACACCCCAACAATGTCACTCACACAGTCGCTGTCGATTGGCTTATGTTACATGCCTACATTACAGCTTACATGGTTCAAGGTTATAGGGGAGGGAAGGGGAAGAAACTGCGCGCGCATCAGATTCAAACAGCTCTATCTCCGTAACCATTCAGAATTAGACACTAGAACACTGTTCAGACGAACTTTTCTTCTCACAATGACCGATACTATCACCTCCTGAAGTATTGACCTTTCCTCCTGAAACACCCTGTGTATATTATATTATATATATATATATATATATATATATATGTATGGGAATGAACTCAGAATGGTCCCCTGAGCTTTTTTTATGATACACCAGACCGTGCATAGAACAAGGACTCTTCTGGAAATTAAATCCACTATAGTCCGAATAATGACAAAACGAATAGTTTTTTTTCTTTTTCATGATGTTAGCCTGACGTGGGCAACGGGCCACTCGCAAGAGGTCCCAAAAATATAGCTTCCCTCACCAGCTATCTGCAAAGCAGATATATCCAGCTTTGGGACAGGATCTAGTGTTTAAATCAGCCTAGTCCCGCTACATTTACCTCTAAGGGAGCTATATTTTTGGGACCACTTTGCGTGTGATCCGTTGCCCACGTCGGGCTAACCATCTGAAAAAGAAAAAACTATATGTTTGTCATTTACCATTACTTATTCGGACTATAGTGGATTTAATTTTCTTTTTGCTTTCTTGAAGCACACTTTATCCACCAATTTCACTACATAATATTCCTCATACAGGGGCAGCCGCGGGTTCACTGCCTGCCAGATCTCAATCACACATCCTTTGCTATCATTTTAGCATATCATTGTCTTTCAAGTCCAGGTGGCTGTTTTGGAGGAAATAACTGTACTGAATAACTTGGCGGAGGGTACGAGGCTCTGTTTTATCCAAAGGGGAAGGCTTGCCACTGAATTTTTTGGCACTATCACTTCGAGTTAACACTGCAGACTTCCGTTTTTTACCCATTTTTATGAAATATCTGAAAATAAACACAATTAAATGAATGCATCATAAAATAACTTAATTTAATACACATTTTATAGGTAAATATCATTAAAAATACAAAATAATACACTAATAAACATCTATAATGCATTTCAATAAGTTTCAAGCATCGTTTTGTTAAAAAAGCCGAATTTTAATTAATTATTTTGATGAAATAAGGTCCGATATTTTGTTTGTTTACATTGCGCGAATGCCGCGCGCGCGATTTTACGCGTAAAATTCGGCAATTTTACAACTTAAAAATAATTAACAATCCTCAAAAAATACAATCATTTTCACAAATATGAGTTGGTGCAACGTTTTTTATACATTAATACCTTTCTATCTAGACTAGTCCAAGATCACTGTCCCAAAATCAACCTACCCTATAATGAAGATGTTGTACACGCTGTACATGATATGGATGCAAGCCTTCCTCACGTAATGTTCGCCATACTCTTGTGTGTGGTACACCAAGACGTGTAGAAATTCTTCGTGAGTTAGTAGTAGGACTACGCTCTACCAACTGAAGAATGTTTTCCACTTCATCCATATCTTGTTGACCTTCACGTTCAGATGAAACATGAGCGCTGGGAAGTGTACCAATCTCACGCAATGTGTTGAAAACCCTGGTAAACACTCTTCGATCGGGAATTCTGCGGTTTGGAAACCGTCGACGGTTATTCTGCAACAGCAGCTGTTGCACTTCCATCGCAAAAACCATAGACATACACCATATCTGCATATTCGGCATGTGTGAAGGTGTGTGGCATTCTTAACACTGCTCAAACACCAAACAATGTCACTCACAACAGTCAGCTGTCGATTTCTTATGTTACATGCCTACATTACAGCTTACATGGTTCAAGGTTATAGGGAGGGAAGGGGGAGGAAGAGCTGCGCGCGCATCAGATTCAAACAGCTCTATCTCCGTAACCATTCAGAATTAGACACTAGACACATGTTCAGACGAACTTTTCTTCTCACAATGACCGATACTATCACCTCCTGAAGTATTGACCTTTCCTCCTGAAACACCCTGTGTATATATATATATATATATATATATGTATGGAATGAACTCAGAATGGTCCCTGAGCTTTTTTATGATACACACAGACCGTGCATAGAACAAGGAACTCTTCTGGGAAAATTAAATCCACTATAGTCCGAATAATGACAAACACTATAGTTTTTTTCTTTTTCATGATGTTAGCCTGACGTGGGCAACGGGCCACTCGCAAAGAGGCCCAAAAATATAGCTTCCCTCACCAGCTATCTGCAAAGCAGATAGGATCCAGCTTTGGGACAGGATCTAGTGTTTAAAGCAGCCTAGCCCCGCTACATTTAGAACCTCTAAGGGAAGCTATATTTTTGGGACCACTTTGCGTGTGATCCGTTGCCCACGTCGGGCTAACATCTGAAAAAGAAAAAACTATAGTGTTTGTCATTTACCATTACTTATTCGGACTATAGTGGATTTAATTTTCTTTTGCTTTCTTGAAGCACACTTTATCCACCAATTTCACTACATAATATTCCTCATACAGGGGCAGCCGCGGGTTCACTGCCTGCCAGATCTCAATCACATCCTTTGCTATCATTTTAGCAATATCATTGTCTTTCAAGTCCAGGTGGCTGTTTTGGAGGAAATAACTGTACTGAATAACTTGGCGGAGGGTACGAGGCTCTGTTTTATCCAAAGGGGAAGGCTTGCCACTGAATTTTTTGGCACTATCACTTCGAGTTAACACTGCAGACTTCCGTTTTTTACCCATTTTTATGAAATATCTGAAAATAAACACAATTAAATGAATGCATCATAAAATAACTTAATTTAATACACATTTTATAGGTAATATCATTAAAAATACAAAATAATACACTAATAAACATCTATAATGCATTTACAATAAGTTTCAAGCATCGTTTTGTTAAAAAAGCCGAATTTTAATTAATTATTTTGATGAAATAAGGTCCGATATTTGTTTGTTTACATTGCGCGAATGCCGCGCGCGCGATTTTACGCGTAAAATTCGGCAATTTTACAACTTAAAAATAATTAACAATCCTCAAAAAATACAATCATTTTCACAAATATGAGTTGGTGCAACGTTTTTTATACATTAATACCTTTCTATCTAGACTAGTCCAAGATCACTGTCCCAAAATCAACCTACCCTATAATGAAGATGTTGTACACGCTGTACATGATATGGATGCAAGCCTTCCTCACGTAATGTTCGCCATACTCTTGTGTGTGGTACACCAAGACGTGTAGAAATTCTTCGTGAGTTAGTAGTAGGACTACGCTCTACCAACTGAAGAATGTTTTCCACTTCATCCATATCTTGTTGACCTTCACGTTCAGATGAAACATGAGCGCTGGGAAGTGTACCAATCTCACGCAATGTGTTGAAAACCCTGGTAAACACTCTTCGATCGGGAATTCTGCGGTTTGGAAACCGTCGACGGTATTCTGCAACAGCAGCTGTTGCACTTCCATCGCAAAAACCATAGACATACACCATATCTGCATATTCGGCATGTGTGAAGGTGTGTGGCATTCTTAACACTGCTTCAAACACCAAACAATGTCACTCACAACAGTCAGCTGTCGATTGGCTTATGTTACATGCCTACATTACAGCTTACATGGTTCAAGGTTATAGGGGAGGGAAGGGGGAGGAAGAGCTGCGCGCGCATCAGATTCAAACAGCTCTATCTCCGTAACCATTCAGAATTAGACACTAGACACATGTTCAGACGAACTTTTCTTCTCACAATGACCGATACTATCACCTCCTGAAGTATTGACCTTTCCTCCTGAAACACCCTGTGTATATATATATATATATATATATATATATATATATGTATGGGAATGAACTCAGAATGGTCCCCTGAGCTTTTTTATGATACACACAGACCGTGCATAGAACAAGGAACTCTTCTGGGAAAATTAAATCCACTATAGTCCGAATAATGACAAACACTATAGTTTTTTTTTTTTCATGATGTTAGCCTGACGTGGGCAACGGGCCACTCGCAAAGAGGTCCCAAAAATATAGCTTCCCTCACCAGCTATCTGCAAAGCAGATAGGATCCAGCTTTGGGACAGGATCTAGTGTTTAAAGCAGCCTAGCCCCGCTACATTTAGAACCTCTAAGGGAAGCTATTTTTGGGACCACTTTGCGTGTGATGCCGTTGCCCACGTCGGGCTAACATCTGAAAAAGAAAAAACTATAGTGTTTGTCATTTACCATTACTTATTCGGACTATAGTGGATTTAATTTTCTTAGAAGAGTTCCTTGTTCCATGCACGGTCTGTGTGTATCATATATATATATATATATATGTCGAGGGGTACGTCCCTGAATGGGCCCTCGATTTGTTTTAGACGACTACGGACAATGAATACCAGGGTTGGTCCCCTTGGTTGGAGTCGGAATTATATCCGAAGGATAATAGACACGTCACTCTCGGGTTACCAGTGGATGCACTCGGCGCTCGCGCCTAGTCAACAATGTGTGTGGAAGTCACTGACCCCAATTGGTTGTAAAGTTGGTGCGGTGAATGGAAACGACTAACTCAATTTAACAGTCTTTTTAATAATTCACTTTGAATACAGAATTCTTTTTATATCAAAAATAATATTTAATTAATTAAATGAAATTAAATTAATTAAATTAAATTACTTAGTAAATTAACTTTGAACAGGTTGACTAAAGCTCAATATACAATTATATATATCTGAAGTTAAGTTCCATTATCAAATGGAAGCTAAATTGACCGGGAGGGGTAGTGCCACTGCAGGAATATTACAGACTTAGGTCACAGAGTTTACGTATTATGAAGATTGTCAGAAAGCAAAGAACCTCGTTTCCGACGCTCTCGGGGTTTTTATAACCTCGGGGTAGGCGGAGACGAGGTAAACTAAGGGTCACCCTCTTACGGGCGGAGCCTAACAGCAAGCGCCTATAATAGTTTTCCATATTCGAATTTAAGCGGAGGCGACGTTAATTTACTGCCTCGATTGGGAGATGGAACTTCGGGAGAGTTCCGGGGGCGAACCAATCATGATCGAAATAGGTTTCGCGGAATTTACATTTTTCTTTTGATAGTAAGCATAATTGTAGGATCGAGAGGCGCCAGGGGGCGGCCTGGAAGGAGGGTCGAACCTATACAAAAGGGAACTGATTTGGAAGGAATTTAGGGCGCAAATGAATTTCATAATCGAGAGAATCACTTTTGCGTGATTCTTTGGAAAAGAGAAATAGGGGTTAGGAAGAGCTGAAATTTGGTATGCGAGTAGGTCGAGCTAGGGGAAATCTGGTGGGCTATAGGTTGACACAATTATGCTTTATCTATGGGAATAGATCAGGTTTTTTAGGAAAATTTAATAATAAAAAATATAAAAACTGAGATGTTTATAGACGCTTGCCTTGCATCACGTGATGCTGACAATAATAGAGACGCGGAGGGATCGAAGAATTCATGCGATGTGCATATTTTCATATGCACCTCGCATCTAACAATTTAGATTGGATTACTGGATTTATGTGGATTAATGGATTATGGGATTTATACGGATTAATGGGATTAATGGATTATGGGATTTATGGATTACATTGGATTTCTCCGCGCATGAAAGAATGCACACTCTGTGATATCAGAACAAAGGAATTTTGGGTTCAAGGTTTAGAATACAATTCGTCGGAGACGAACTCTTTTGTACCGTAAGGATTTACACTACGGGACACTACCTCCCCTTCTGCAAAAGTAACAATTAAACAAAAAAAATAATACGGTCAACAGTTTTAAGCAGAAACAAAAACTAATATGTACATGCTAGCTAACTAATTAAAATTTGGATTTCTCGGTGTAGTGACAGCTAACGGGGGGCCGAAGATTGGGGCAGACCGTCCGGGGCTTCTTCCGAAGGTGAGGGCTCCGAAGTAGGGGCATTCCACTTCAGTCGTCGACACGGGCGGCAAGCAAGGAAGATGAATATAATTATTAGTATTAGTAAGACAGCGGCGGCGTTGACGTAGGTGAGGGGCTGAACGTGGGATAAGACATGAGACCGTTCTTGGAGGGTTTCGGTGATACGATCCAATTGCTGATCCCAAGGGGGATAGTTAAAGGAAGGTACAAGAGTTACAGAGGCAAGAGGAAGGTTGAAGAGAGGAATTGGTGGGAGGTGAGCCATAGGGTGTACAAGACGAGGCGTGTTGTTAAGGGAGCGTACTCTGGGGTTTGTGGATATAAAGCTAGAGGTAATAATAGAACAACCGGAGGGGATTCTACTAACTGGATCCAATTGTATCATACTACGGTTGTTCGGGCAATCCAGGGTTGCTTCACGTTTTTGGGGGATGGACAGGAGGAGATCGGAACTTATTTGGAATTTGGTTGACAAAGGTGTTCTACAGTGAGTAATGTCGCGGGTGGTAAACCGGGTGTACTGTTGGTAGGTTTTGGAAAGGAAAAAGTATGGGTGTTCTGTGTGTAAGATGAAACGGGTCACGTTTTCCCTCATAGAGTAAACTGTGGGAAAAAGGGGTGAAAAGATAAGCGTTGTATATTTGAGCATCGAAGAAGGGTATAACAATAATGATAGAGAATGGAGACAAAGGTAAGCATAGTGGCCGAAGTTAACATTATTAATAATTTTGGGTGTGTTAGCGGTTACTTCCGAGAAGTTCTCCAGGACGGGAATTTGGGTCTCACCTTGGGTTTGACCGAAGGTCGGTCCGGGGGACGAAGGGGGTGAGGTGGATGGGTCGCTGAGGTAGTGGCTAGGGACTCGGGTATTCGCGCAGTTGGAGCAGGCCGAGTCGATGGCAGCTGGGGGGTTTTCGGTGGTAGGGAGGGGCTTTGTGGAGGTGTCTTGTCTTGTGTAGGTGTCTTAGGGACGGAGTGGAGTGTGGGTACGGGGTCGGAGCTTGGCTCGAGTAAAGGGCTATGTGTGTGTTCTAGTGACTCGGGTATTCGCGATTGGGAGCGAGTCCACGGGCCTTGCGACGACTCCTGTGGTCGAAATCGATATGTCACCGTAGGGTCTGTTTTAAGGTCGTCGATAGGTGAGGGTGGTGATGGTGAGTCGGGGGGCTCCTCACTGGCTGCGGGGCCCTCCGGTAGAATTTTAAAGTTTGGAGTTGTCTCCGGGGCTTCTTCCAAAGGTGAGGAAGGAGCAGCAGGGAGTGGCTCCAGTTCATTTTCAGGTTCAAGGATAGCTTCCTCAGGCTGTACGGACAGGGTAGTCCGAGGGGGCCTTAGGTAGTTTTCCCACTCGTCCGACTTCTCGGTTTCGGTAGTGGTAACGCGGGGTTGGGTTGTATCCCCTTGTTGTCGGGACGACTTCGGTTGAGGGGGATTCGGATCCTCATTCGTAACCTTAATTTGGTTGGCATGAACAACCTTTTTCTTTAAGGTTTGTAAGTGTTGGATGGTGAAGGTGTTATGCCCCAGGTCTTCGAGGACGCGATATGGCCCTACCCATTTTGGACAGAGTTTTCGACTGAGGCCCGGAGGCTTCGTACCTGCCAACCAGCAACGGTTTCCAGGTATTACGGTCCGTTGCTTAGGGTACCGCTTGTGTTGGTAGTGGACCATTCGGTCGGTCTCATGGTTGAGACATCGTCGTGTATCTTCGAAAACTGAAACGAATGGCGAGCCAGGTCGTCCGCATAGCGTTGAGGTCCTGTAGGTCAAATCCCTCTTCGGTGGAGTCGTTTGGGAGGTCGAAAGGAAATCTTGCATCGTAATGATACAATCTAAAATGAGGGGTGTCCCCGATGAGTTGACTGTGGTTGTTGTTAACAGTCCACTGCACCATGGAGATGCACTCGTCCCAATTACGTTGGTCCGCGTCCACGAGATGTCGTAGGACGTTAAGGATCTTTTCGTTCTGCCTCTCAACCAGACCATTTGCTGCCGGATGGTACGGTGTTATTTGTACCTTTTGGATGTGGAGACGTTTGCATAACTCTACGAACATCGCGGAGGTAAATTCCCGAGCGTTGTCCGAGAGCAACACGACCGGCGTGTTGTGCCGTTGAATTACTCGTTCGAGTAAACACTTGGCAATTATCTCCGATGTATGGGCAGGCACAGGTACAATTTCATTATACCTGGTAAAATGGTCGGTGAAAACGACAACGTATTTGTTTCCATTTCGACTTTGGATAAAGGGGCCCATCACGTCCATTCCTACGCGCTCCCAAGGTCTAACAGGAACGGGGTACGCATGCATATGCGCGGTGGGCGGACGCGCTCCTTTATGCCTGGCACATGCTGAGCATGCCTTGCAATGTTCTGTTACCTTGGTGCGCGTGAGTGGGAAATGGTAACGCGCTTGGACCAACTTTAGGGTTCGTTCAATTCCGGGATGCCCAGCACAAACGCTGTCGTGGCAAAGTTTATTGCCACGTCTTGAAGACTCTCGGGAACTTCTGCCACGTATTGCCCAGGAGAAATTTGATAATTCAAAATTTGATCCTGGAAAGCATACAACTGGTGAAGTTCCGAATTTGGTTGGGCTTTTAATTGCTGCACCAAATTAGAGATATACGAGTCCTTGCGTTGTGCCTCGAAGAGCGTGTCTCTATCGAAATTGGGAATAGTCTCAATCCGATGAATTCCACGGACCTCTTCGGGTTTATTTATTCGGGATAAACAATCCGGGAGAACGTTGAGTTTTCCGGGACGGTGAACGTATTCGGGGCTAAAGTCCTGGACGGTAAGAGCCCAGCGACCTAATCGCCCGTCGGGTAGTTTTTTAGAAAATATGAGGTTAACGGAGCGTGGTCCGTTTTTACTGTTATTTTATACCCGTAGATAATATTCTTGAACTTCTTCAGGGCCCATACGATGGCTAAAGCTTCTCGTTCAGTCCCTGAATAGTTACGTTCGGGTTTGGATAGTAACCGACTCGCATAAGCCACAGGTAGTTCGGTACCTTCTACTTCTTGGAGTAGGACGGCACCTAACCCGTAGTTAGAAGCGTCCGTGGCTACTATAAAAGGTTTACCAAAATCCGGGAACTGCAGTATGGGTTCTTGCAGGAGTTTGTCGCGGAGATCAGTGAAGGCTTCCTGATGCTCAGAATTCCATTCAAAAGTAGCCTTCTTTTTGAACAAATTGGTCAAAGGAGCGGCTATGTCTGAAAACCTAGGAATGAAATTGCGATAGAATCCTACAAACCCGATAAAGGTTCGCACTTCATCAACGTTTCGAGGAACAGGGTAATTTAGGAGAACCTGAAGTTTGGCGGGATCCGGTCGGATTCCGTCAGAGGCAAGAAGAAATCCTAAATACACAAGCGAGGATCGGAAAAATTGGCACTTAGTCAATTTTAGTTTGAGATTCTCGTTCGAAAGACGTCTGAAGACTTTGGCAAGACGTACGAAATGTTCTTCGACTGTATCGCTATAGATCACTATGTCATCTAGATAGACTAAGGCATGAGACCCTAATAATCCGGACAACACAATGTTCATAAGTCGAGAGAAATTCGCAGGACCGTTTCGGCACCCGAATGGCAAAACATTCCACTCGTAATGGCCCTGGTTGGTAGTGAACGCAGTACATGGCCGTGACTCTGGAGACAGAGACATCTGCCAGTACCCTGAAGCTAAATCCAGCGAGGTAAAATATTTAGCTTTACCAACATATTGAATGACCTCCTGCATGTTGGGAAGCGGAAATCGGTCTGGAACGGTCACTTTATTCAGGCGTCGGTAGTCGATGCACGGTCTTAACGTTCCGTCCTTCTTCTTGACCAGGATCAACGGAGAAGACCAAGGACTAACCGACGGTCGGATAACATCCAAATCTAACATCTCCTTCACGTGTTCCTCAACAACCAACTGCTGGGAGTGCGGAACGCGATATGGCGGAATGTAGATGGGCTTTGTGTTATCCGCGAGATTAATATGAAAGGGGACGAGGTTTGAACGTCCCAAAGCATCACCCTTGAGTGCGATGATGCTTTCGTGTTCGACCAAGAAGTCCAATAATTGGTCAAACAAGTCCGGGTCGCTGCAAAGGAAAGAATTTGCGGGATCGGACTCTAGACATGCTTTGTAATTAGCACGTAATGTTTGCTGAGGTACGCCTCCAGGAGTACACCTGCGTACGTCGTGAGAAATACGAATAGGCTCAGCTTGGGCCAAATAGGCCTTGCCTATTACCGTATTAGGTTGTAACGTAATGGATTCGGAACCAACATTAGCGCACAATAGAGGGATAGTTGCCTCTTCGCTAGTGCACAGACTGCGTGCAATTACTAAGCCTGAATGTTGAACTTGGTTTTCAAGAACATTCTCCACGACTACTGAAGTCGCAGGATCCACGTAAGTACCATCGTTAAAGGTAACAATTACGCGGAAGCAGACCTGTTGGTTGGGCTCAAGAACGAATTCTTCCTTAACTCTCAACTGAAACTCATCGGTTGGAACAGACTCTGAACTAACTTTCAAGGAACGCCGGACTTGGCGTGCAACGGGATTTTCACCCGACTCTAAACCATCACACGGCGACAAAGCCGGAAAAAATGGAATCCCTCCATTACTAGGATTACAACAATCCTGTAGGGTTCCATCAAAATCGGGAACATCTTCCGAAAAAACCTTCAACTCTGCTTCAACAGCAGTTGAAAAACGAACCTCTGGGTTCGACTCCGTATTCACTAACGGAATAAGTTGTCCGTGCACTTGGACAACGTTGGTTTCAAACTTAAGATCCCAACCATTTCCTTTTAGGAAGGGATAACCGAGTAAAATGTCGGTAGGAAAGTGCATAGAGTCTTGTACGATTACGCAATCGGCATTGAAGCCTAACTTGCCGAGTTTCAGTTTAAGTCTAACTTGCCCCATGGAGGGTATGGTTCCTCCATTAACGTTCTTTAAAACAACCTTCGACGGGAAAAGTTCCAATTTGGAAACTCCCGGAATTTTATTCAAACTAGACTGTTTAATCAGGTTAGCGTTGCTACCTGTGTCTAGTAAACCAAACATATCTACACTTCGAACGCGAAGTGGAATAACAGCATCTTCAAACGTATTACTAATTGTGCAAACATATGACGTGGGAACGTCAACAGAGTTTGCCACAATTCTCTGTGAAGCGGGACGAGACTCATAGGTCTCGGGTTCAATGCAAGGGATTTCTGAAAAGGGGAACTTAAAGGATTCTACAGTGGTATCTGGATTATTCCGTGCAGGGCCCTCGGGGTCCTTAAGTGGAGCAGTAACTCCTGGTTTTTCCCACAACGGAATAGCTACCCCTGGGGAGGGCAACCCGGCTCGTCCTCTTACTGGAATCCTGGAGCCGGCAGGTCCTCTAAAAAATCATCGGGCAGATTGGTCGTCTCCCGACTTTCCAGTTCTAAGGCTGGTGATCTGGTGTATCCCAGCTCGGTCAAACATTCTGTAAAAATATTTCGAACTTCCTGGTTCGATAGATTAGGGTTAGGGTTAGTTATATAAGAGGGGGTTCCCTCAGGGTATCCCTTCTTCTTTGGCCTCCTGGGAGGTCGAGATCCTTTGGACCACTCATCCCGTCGCTGGGGCGGTGCACCCTTCTCCCGGCATTTGGGACGATCTCCCCGCCGGTGACCGGATTCCCTGCAGGAATCGCAATAAGCAGCCGCCCTGCATTGTTTTATACCATGTCCTACTTGACAGCAGTTGTAACACCGTAGGGGCGAACTTGGGGGAGTCTGTCGCGATGAGTTTGGTCGAGACTGGTTCGACGGCGCGGGCGTTGCAGAAGCAAACTTTTGCTTCTGGGGCCTTCCTGTTTGTTCGGTAGCATAACGGATGGACTGGGAGGTTTTGGTTCGTTCTTCCCTCGGTTGACGAATATTCAGATCAGTTGAGTTTGGACACGACTCCTTCATTTTGTTCACGACCGTTGCTAACGACGCGGTGAGATCCGCGTGTTTCTGGAATCTAACTTGGTGGTGACTTGGTAGGTTCGCATACATGGCCGAAAAGGACAATATCTTCGCCGTTTGCGAGGACATTTTATAATCAAAAGCTCCGTCAAGGGCTAAGATGACACTATTCATAGTGCCTTGAATGCGATTCCTAAACTCCATAAAATCTTCACCATCCTGCCAACGCAATCGGAACAAATTTGTCATGGCCACAAATGGTTGAGTGTCGCTGACATCTCGGAAATTGTCCAAGAGAATCCGACGATACTGGGTCCATGTAGTGGCCGCTTCTAAGTCGGGGTTAGTGTCAACAAACTTCGATGCTGACCCTTCTTCTAGATCACAAACCGTTGTGCTTCCAAGATCTATCCTTGTCCGTGATCACCTTCTCATTCTCGAAATATACTTCCAGTTTGTGGAGCCAGTGGTGAACAAGTGGCTCGGTGGTCTTTCCCGCGACGGTTCCCTTAAATCTTGGAACGGACGCCGGTAAGTTGAGTAACCTGGAATACGTAATATTCGTGGCAGGCGCGGTCGCGGCAGCAGCAGCAGTGGAAGCAGTGTTAGTGTCAGCCATGTTGATGTTGGGAATGCGGCGACGTTTGGGGAAGGACGGGCGTGGAGGTGTAAGTGGTAATAAAAATTCCCGGTCTGAATCGGAATCGGAATCGGAATGTGGCATACACGTCACGCGCGAAAACAAACAATTGAAGTGTGTTTTGGCAGTGTGGTCCTAGTATATATAGTATCAGCGTGTTTGCGTTGTTTTGTTTTGTTTTTTTTTGGGGGGGGGGGATGGTCCAAATTAAGTAAACTACTAATTATTTAATTAAAAAAAATTAGAAGTTTAAAAATTCGGTTAACTTAATCAAACGCAAAACAATCGAGGAAACCTCAACAATGCAGTAACACACTAAAATATCGTATATCAGGAACGACGTGATAGCTAAAAAAAACAAGTTATGCCAGTTTTGTTCTATCACTCTCCTTAAATAGGTGTTATCATAGTAATAAAAAAAACGAAATAAGAAAAAAATAAAGGTTGGGATAGCAAAAGGTTACTTGTAATCCGATTGTCGAATCGTTGGTCTCCAATGAATGAAGAGTCCCACACAAAGTCCCTTTCGTATCCTCGATCCTAACGATGGCAACGTGAGTTCCAGCGGTGGTGGATCCTACCCTCTGCCTGAGTTCGCAAGGAAGTACCCTAGTCGTGCCCCAATCGTAATCACGGATGTGGCCTGCAATTAGGTCACAAGCGTAATTTCCGTAGCACCAAGTAAAACAATTAAAAATGAAAAGAAAACCTAACCCTACCTAACCTATTCAATTACAGAAATAAAAAGTAAAATATTACACTCGGTAATTCAATAATGAAAACGAATTTAAAATAATTCACTTATTAAAATCGTTAAAGAAAAATAATAATAAATGACTACTTAGTCACAATAATAGCGTATTTCACTATTACGTAATTAATTAAAATTACACGTTAATTTACACTAAGTTTGATAATTAAGAAAAATTATTAAGTGGTAAAATCACTTCACGGATCCCACTTACTCAAAGTGAAAAAACTAAAAAAAAGAAAATTAAAATTTTCTTAACGTTTGTTTGTAGTTAGTATTACTAGTCACCATTCACCGTGAATTATTACGATGGCAAAAGTAATGTTAATGATTAGTGTATAATCTGCGTACACAATTTAAAGATTATAATTGGGTTAAAGGTAATCAGTGATACTTAATAGTTACGTTCAATTATCACTCAAACGTAAAAACGTTCGCGTGAAGTGAACCGAGAGAGGAAACTGAGGCGACTTCGTGACGTGGCATCAGCTGGCGTCTCTCTCGATTTGAAGGTCACTCGCTGATGAGACAAGGGCTAGCCGGTGACGTCATGTACAGCCTTGGCGCCTTCCGAGAGGAGTGAGGGAGAACCCGGGGCGAGATGGGCAACACTTCGTTCACCCAAATTCCGGGTCCTGGGGGTTCCTGGGTCCTCTGCGTCTCGGTGTGGGACCTCCAGTGTCGAGGGGTACGTCCCTGAATGGGCCCTCGATTTGTTTTAGACGACTACGGACAATGAATACCAGGGTTGGTCCCCTTGGTTGGAGTCGGAATTATATCCGAAGGATAATAGACACGTCACTCTCGGGTTACCAGTGGATGCACTCGGCGCTCGCGCCTAGTCAACAATGTGTGTGGAAGTCACTGACCCCAATTGGTTGTAAAGTTGGTGCGGTGAATGGAAACGACTAACTCAATTTAACAGTCTTTTTAATAATTCACTTTGAATACAGAATTCTTTTTATATCAAAAATAATATTTAATTAAATTAAATGAAATTAAATTAATTAAATTAAATTACTTAGTAAAATTAACTTTGAACAGGTTGACTAAAGCTCAATATACAATATATATATTTTAAGTTAAGTTCCAATATCAATTGGAAGCTAAATTGACCGGGAGGGGTAGTGCCACTGCAGGAATATTTACAGACTTAGGTCACAGAGTTTACGTATTATGAAGATGGTCAGAAAGCAAAGAACCTCGTTTCCGACGCTCTCGGGGTTTTTATAACCTCGGGGTAGGCGGAGACGAGGTAAACTAAGGGTCACCCTCTTACGGGCGGAGCCTAACAGCAAGCGCCTATAATAGTTTTCCATATTCGAATTTAAGCGGAGGCGACGTTAATTTACTGCCTCGATTGGGAGATGGAACTTCGGGAGAGTTCCGGGGGCGAACCAATCATGATCGAAATAGGTTTCGCGGAATTTACATTTTTCTTTTGATAATAAGGCATAATTGTAGGATCGAGAAGCGCCAGGGGGGCGGCCTGGAAGGAGGGTCGAACCTATACAAAAGGGAACTGATTTGGAAGGAATTTATAGGGCGCAAATGAATTTCGTATTCGAGAGAACCACTTTTGCGTGATTCTAACGAAAAGAGAAATAGGGGTTAGGGAGAGCTGAAATTTGGTATGCGAGTAGGTCGAGCTAGGGGAAATCTGGTGGGCTATAGGTTGACACAATTATGCTTTATCTATGGGAATAGGTCAAGATTTTAGGAAAATTTAATAATAAAAAATATAAAAACGGAGGTGTTTACAGACGCTTGCCTTGCATCACGTGATGCTGACAATAATAGAGACGCGGAGGGATCGAAGAATTCATGCGATGTGCATATTTTCATATGCACCTCGCATCTAACAATTTAGATTGGGATTAATAGGATTTATGTGGATTACATGGGATTTATGGGATTTCTACGGATTACATGGGATTAATGGGATTAATGGGATTTATGTGGATTACATTGGATTTCTCCGCGTATGAAAGAATGCACACTCTGTGATTTCAGAACAAAGGAATTTTGGGTTCAAGGTTTAGAATACAATTCGTCGGAGACGAACTCTTTTGTACCGTAAGGATTTACACTACGGGACATATATGTAAATAAACGGCAATTAGCCTATATTTTGCGTATACATAATGCTGTGCTATTATTTCGACTTATGTTTTATACATAACTTGTGTTTATTTTACTGAACTTTTCTCTTATTACAGGTACTTGCTACTACGTTTGCTACACAACACTAAGAAATATTGTATGCAATGCAAAGACAGTTTACAAGAGGAGCCCAGAACAAATCATTGTAAGTTTCAGTGTGTATTTTTTATATGTATATTTTTATATATATTACAAGTTTTATATATAATAACCTATGGTTAGCTTCCGCCCGAATTGTTCATTCTGACGAAGGTCAAGCGTTTCACTCCATCTTAAACCTACAGTTTAACGTGGAATCCAAACCACGCCCCACCAGCAGCCCAGCGCCTTAACCACTAGGCCACCCAGGATACCCATATATATATATATATATATATATATATATATATGGAAAATAAGAGGATGACACATGCTGAACAATGTAGGCAAACGTTCAGAGCAGTTTTAATTTTCGTCATTGGTGCTAAAAAGATAAAAGTAAGAAATGTAAAATAAATAATATCGCCAACAAAGAATATTCTGTGTTAATATAATATAATCATTTACATACCATTAGAAACATGGCAATGGTAAATTAATTCATACAACCCTGTGGATACTGTAAAAATAGAAACAGATAAATCAAAGTCGATTCGCTGCGATCTTTGCCAGACCTTACTCGAATTTCAATGTCTGAAGTGGAGCGACGAAGAAATCTCTCTTATAACAGGCGGTAAACAAGTGAACGGAATCAAGTTCTTCTGCAAAAGCTGCATAATCGAAATAAACTCGTTTACGGTTTTTAAGGCAGAACGAGACTATGAGGAAAAGGTAAAAGAGGAGTTTATGAATAGTGAACAGAGAAAAGAAATAGAAGGAACGAAGATACTACGAGAGGAAACTGCGAAAAACGAACAGGAAAAGAAAAAGAAAAAGCAGAAATAATAGAAATAAAAGAAGCACCAACAGAGGAAACAGAGGCACAAAACCAAATCCAAAGTTTTCAAACGAAGGGCATTAGCAGCAATAGGGAGAAACAAGTAGACAATAAAGAAACCATACTGAAACCACCAAAAGCAACGACCCTTGCAGTGAAAATAGAGAAACTAAACGTGGTACTGATAGTCATCTATAGACCTCCAAACTCTCCAAATGAAAAATTTTTGAATGCCATTCATGATATTAGAACCCTAATAAAGTCCGTAAACTCTCCATCCCCTAATATAATACTCTGCGGCGATTTTAATTTCCCATTTATAAAATACAAAAAGGTGGGTAGAAATATATTTATACAGCAAGATAAGGGGGGCACAAGAGAGGACCAGGAGCAAGCAAAAATGCTGATGGCTCTCACAAACGAGTTTATGCTGACACAGGAGATAACAGAAAATACCAGGAAAAATAACTGCCTAGATCTGGTATTCACAAATAACACGAACTTCATTGCAGATATAAAAATAACTCCAACTATTATCTCAAACCACAATATAATCGAGTTATCAACAAATATGGCGATAACTTTGAAAAACAATACACATACGGAAGGAAGAAGCAAATTTGGGGCTTTTAACTTAAACTCCAAGACCATAAATTGAGAAGAAATCAGATCACACATGGCCCAAATAGAGTGGAGAACAGTTTTCGAGAATAAACAACTGAGGGAATGCTAACAACCTTGAAAGCAAAGACGCTGGGAATTTTGGAAGGCACAGCCAAAAGGAAAGAGGAACTGGCTAGAGAGGCAAAAGAGAAGAATATTTCGCAAAAGAAAGAGAGTAGCGACGAAGTTAGCTAATTGCGGAAGGTAATACAAGAAAAACTGGAGAGAATCGATTGCGAAATACAAACTGTGATAAAGGGACACACAGACAGGGAAGAGGAAAAGGCGGTAGAAGCAATAAAAGAAAGTCCAAAATATTTCTACAGCTATGCGAAAAGGAAAACGAAAACGCGCGCTACTATTGGGCCCTTAAGGAAAGGGAATAATGAACTAACAAACGATCAAAAACTTGAATGCTGCTCAGTTTTGACGTCCCCATATAAAAAGGGAGAAATTAATAAACTAGAAGAAACGCAGAGACATTTCACAGCCAAGATTGATGGCTGCAAAGAACTCAACTACTAGGAAAGGTTACGTAAACTAAATCTGTACTCCCTGGAAAGAAGAGAGAGGCATACCATAATCTACATATGGAAAATTATGAAAATAGCTTGGTTGTCAGGGGACCAAGAATTTTCAACCAGCTTCCAAAGGACCTCAGAAACATTACAGGGGTCAAAGTTAAAGTCTTCAAAAGAAGACTAGATGCCTGGCTCAGGACGATACCAGATGAGCCGGGTGTACCTGGCTATGTACGGTAGAGAGCGCAAGAGAACAACTCGCTCCTCCACCAAGCCAGGACTAGAGGCGGGGCCACCAGCTTAACCTTCTTGTGAAGAAAGACCGACGCACGGAACCCTAACAAGGTTAACAAGGTATTACTAAACCGCATGATGTAGTTTTCTATGTCACACAGTACTATAGTGTTCCTTTATCCAATATTTATAGGAAACGTTGGGGGACCACAACCAATCAAAATGGACGTCGCTCAAAATTTACTTGACACGTTTGTACAGCCTCATTCAGTTCCTGCCCCAAGTCATCGATGGTCCAACATCGGGAAATGTAAATAAGCTTTACTTTAGTAATATATATATATATATGTATATATATATATATATATATATATATATATATATATATATATATATGGGATTGAACTCAGAATGGTTCCCTGAGGTTTTTTCATGATACACACAGACCGTACATAGAACAAGGAACCCTTCTGGAAAAATTAAATCCACTATAGTCCGAATAAAGTAATGGTAAATGACAAACCCGACGTGGGCAACGGGTCACTCGCAAAGAGGCCCCAAAAATATAGCTTCCCTCAGCAGTTATCTGCAAAGCAGATAGGATCCAGCTTTGGGACAGGATCTAGGGGTTACAGCTACACCTAGCCTACTATATCCAGGACCTCAATATAAGCAAAAGACTCGTTGCATTCGCGTCGGATTGAATACATCAAAGAAAAAGGGGTAACTATTGTATTTTTAGTCAAAAAACAAAACTTAAACCTCAACTGGCAAAATTGAGCATCCACCTTTCAAGGCACATAACATGTTCTTTTCATGATGGGATTGAACTCAGAATGGTAACCCCTAGTTCCTGTCCCAAAGCTGGATCCTATCTGCTTTGCAGATAGCTGGTGAGGGAAGCTATATTTTTGGGGCCTCTTTGCGAGTGACCCGTTGCCCACGTCGGGCTAACATCATGAAAAAGTAAAAAACTAGTGTTTGTCATTTACCATTACTTATTTGGACTATAGTGGATTTAATTTTCCCAGAAGAGTTCCTTGTTCCATGCACGGTCTGTGTATATCATATATATATATATATATATATATACACAGTACAAACCTATATATATATATATATCGTCGGGTGTTGTGATTAACAATCACTTGTGAGATCGAACAACGCATGTAGGATTCTAAAGGTACATTTTTATACACATCACTCAGTACCGATGTCAGTAAATATTTGTGCATGTTTGAAGGAGAGCAACTTTAGCTCTATACAAACTTCTTATACGTGGCTAGTTACTCAAAGAGCTGGTGCTGGCTCGACCCTAGACATTTAAATTCTTTTACATATTCTAGTGTTTCAGTTCTCATTTTGGGGCTGATACTAGAAGAATGACTAGAGTTCCCCGTATAGAGATGCAAGTCCTTAGCTTTGCAACGTTGAAAGAACACTGCGGTTCTGCAAACGTAGCTCGTCAGCTTTCAGTAGACGCATTAAGTCTTTAACAGAAGCAACTGATAGCCCTGTATTAGATACCTTAGCCCCCCTGCCTATGGCCTAAACCATTAGAGGTACAGTAAAACTAAACATACCTTACAAAAGAGAATTTAATCATGCATTTAATGAGAAACAATTAAGACTTGGTGTTCCCGCCATTGGCTTCCAAGACAGCCTGAATTCGCTTTGGGTAGCTTGCCAAAAGTGACGTGAATAGATCTTGATCGTTACGCAAATTTTCTAAAACAATTTCAATGTGTTGCGTCATTGTATCCTTCGAAAATCGATTTGCTGCAGGTTCTTGAAACAAGAGACATTCAACCTTGTCTTTTATAACTGATCCAATGTGTTCACAGATGTTCAGGTCAGAATTTCCTGGCCATTCTTCATTTCCAAAGAAATCGATCTCATGCTTCTGCAACAACTGTTGAGTGGCTAATGCCTTAAAGCAGGGGACCTTATCGTGCAGAAGTGTGACCTGATCGACATCCATAACATTGTTTGGGTTTCTTAGAAAAGGAATGACATGCTGGGATGGAATAATATCACGAAAATACTGTCCATCCCAACTATGACCATTTGGCTTCAGCACCCGCATGAGCTTCTTTGCAGTGAACAAAACAAACACACCAACACAGTCTGGACTTTTTAATAATTCGCGGTAATGTTCATTGTCATCGATTTCATCTGGTGTTGTGGCCCACACTCGATCATTTTGGTAGTTAGGCCGACGTGTTACGTAAACAAAAAATTCATCGGAGACAGCTAAATGCATGAAATCATCCACATCCCAATCTTCAAGATAATGGGCAAACCACATTCTGTCATCGATGTTAAGTTGAGTTTTTCTTGGCTTTGGAAGTTCATGCCAAGGCTTTAAACCTTGCCTATGACGATGTCGAATGATCTTACCACTAACGATCTTTCCTCTCAACACTTCCATCTCTCTAGAAAGTTTAGCACAGCTGCTTTTCCGCTTACGCGTACCGCTTTCAATGATGTCCTTTGTTTCCTGAGAGAGTGGCAAATTTGGGCGCCCAGATTTGGTTGTATCCATTTCACATTCATCCAAAGTTTTATTCTAATTTCTTTTGACGAAGTCCTCACTTCTTCGCAACTTTTTGGCAACCCATGAACGTGTTATAAAGGTGGCTCCAGCATCAAGAGCTTCCCGAAATGTTATTGCTCGTATGCGATCTATCACACGTTGCCTCTCCGAATCACCAATTAATTGAGAAGCCATTATATTATCACTTCATCAGCTAGAGTAATTTTAATACCTGCAATAAATAAATTTTTTTATATATTTTTATAATCACTAAAAACTATTTCGATATAAGTAAACATGTAAGCTGCAAATGGGGGAGCTAAGGTTTTTTGGAACCCCTTACATTCAATTCATGAATCAGTCATAAGTCGTGAGTCAGCAGTATGTACATCAAACATCGATGAATGGAATGAGCGCCAAATCTGACTCCGCAGGAGATTCCAAAACAATCATGCAACGCATCAGCGTTACCTAGCCATTAAAGGTTGACTGATATATATATATATATATATATATATATATATACATATATATATGACAGATGAGGACGTTACCAGAAATAGCACAGTAACATCCTTTGCCGATGACACAAAGATCAGTAGAAAAATAAGAAACCCAGAAGATATAGGATCTCTACAAACAGACATGAACAGAATCTACAAGTGGACCGAGGACAACAGTATGAAGTTTAACACAGAAATTTCAGCTATTACGGTACGGAAAAGGAGAAGACCTAAAATCCATGGAATATTATACCTCAAATGGACAGGAAAGTCAGAGAAATTCTAGAGCAAAAGATTTAGGGGTTGTAATGATTGATGATGCGAAATTTGAAACACAAAATAAGAGAGTAGTAAACAGAGCAAAGAGAATAACTGGGCAGATACTGGGAACCTTTAAACGAAGGGATAGGAATACAATGATTCCTCTATTGAAAACACTGATCATACCCAAATTGGAATACTGCTCGGTCCTAACATCCTCATATAAAAAAGAAGACATGAGACAGCTAGAAGGGATTTAGAGAAGCTTCTCAGTATCAAGCGGTGCAAAGAACTAAATTACTCGGAAAGGCTACGCGAACTAAACCTATATTCACTAGAAAGAAGAAGAGAGAGATACACCATCATTTACACTTGGAAAATAATGGAGTAACTAGTCCCTAATCTTACTCTGAACCCTGTAACTCCCCAAACAACGGTGGAAAGTAGAAAAGGAAGACTGTGTCGTGTTCCCAAGTTAAAGGCGAGACAGGGAACATCCTTAACCCTGAAAGGAAATAGTTTTGTTGTGAAAGGACCAAAACTGTTTAATCAGCTGCCCAAAGACCTAAGGAACACGAATGGTGTTGCAGTGGACATCTTCAAAAGAAGATTAGACGCCTGGCTCAGAACAATCCCAGATGAGCCGGGCGTACCTGGTATGTGAGGTGGAGAGTACAAGAAACCAACTCACTACTTCACCAGGCCAACTCGAGAGGAGGGGCGACGAGCTTGACCTTCGTGAAATGAGGAATCATCGCACGGAACCTTTGAAAGGTTGAAAGGTATATATATATATATATATATCAAAGCTATTGACTTCTCCTTAGGGAAACGGAGCTTACAGATGAACAGAAGGATCAACACAACGGCAAACATTTGTTTTAAGGTTTTAAGACTTAATTCACTGATGATGACAAAAGATTTGTCGAAACGTCTGAAGTACAAATAAATGAAAATGTTTGCCGTTGTGTTGATCCTTCTGTTCATATATATATATATATATATATATATATATATATAGTCATTTTTATCAGCCCTTTATACATGCCCCCTTGTTTACAAAAGTCAGTATTCTTTCTGTTCCTTCAAGCAGTTTTCCATCAGTTTTATTTCTACCCATCCTTTTTGTCATTCAGGTAAATTGATTTATCGTCTTTTCTCTTGATAAAGCTCAAAACCCATGCTCAAACCTGGTCACTATCACAATCCTGAGTTCACTCTGTTACTACAGTATTCCAATATTTCTCAGAGAAATTGTACTGCCGCCCCTCTTTCCTTTAATTTATCAAAAACCTTTTAAATTGAACAATCTGCCTATACCGGAGAATCCACCTTCCACATTCCTATTCCTCTTCCTGTTTTAAGACCAGCCGCATTTGGTTCAGATGTGTCGTGTTTGACACAGAAATATTTTCTGCTCTGTTAGACAGAAGATAGGGAGTGCTGGAACACCCGCTTCTCCTGTCACTGTCCTCCTTAGCTGATCTTTTTCCGTGGTTCATCTACCCTGTGAGCAGCCCAGCATGATCCCAAACACACGCACATCTCTCCCTATTCCTCACTACATATACTGTACATGCATCTTACACACTACATAATCTTTTCAAATTTAAAAAAGGCAACAACTTCAAGAGCCTTGGAGTCACTTCTGCAACATTTGTGGCCTTTTCTCACATTTTCAATCTGCTGAACACCACCTCTCCTCCTCCAAACCTCATCGCCTTTCCCTCATTGACCTAACTTGCTTGTATTCCCGAATTCGGATCTGTCGAATTCTATACCCTCTGGCTACGGTTTACAGGTCACTCTCAAACTAAATACACCTGCGCTGTTTCCCTTTCTCCTAATTCTACTGACTATCTAAAATTCTTTAACTACCTCACTTCCAAAGTGGAATACATTCTATTCAACTCTCCTTTTCTGAAATCTTCATTTTAGGAAATTTCAATGTTCACCAATACCGTTGGCTTTCCTGAATGACTTACAGCATATTGAACAGCATCCACTCGTAACCCGATCGCCAAGGAGATAGACCCAACATTCTTGATTTATTTCTCACCTCTCATCACTATTCTTACTCTGTGAAACTTTTTTTCTCCGTTGGGCTCCTCCGACCACAATCTTATAACTGTTTCCTCTTTTATCGCTCAAACCGGTCTTTGGATCCTCCCAAGAGGGTGTGCCTTTGTCACTTTAGCGTCACTGATTGGGAGGCCTTTAGGCAGAACTTCTGCGATTTCCCATAAAACGATTACTGCTTACGTTGACGGGGCCGTTCCGAGTGTGTTGAGAGCATCACGGGGGTGATTCTCTCGGGCATGGCGGCATACATTCCATATTCTCTTCCTACTACTAATGCAAAAAGTCGTAGTTTAACTTTACTTGTTCTAATGCTATCCGCAACAGAGAGGAGGCTTTCAGAAGGCGCCATCACCATCCAGCTCCTGACTCTCACTCAGCTTATATTTCTACCCGAATTCGTGCAAAACCCTTTCTTCGAATCGTCTAAAATTCCTTCATTCGTCAAAAATGTGAAAACCTATCCAATTCTAATTCATCGCACTCTTTCAGGCATCTAACTAAGAACCTCTTCAACCACTTTAACTCCTCTGCTTTCCCTCTTCTCTTCCACCCCGAAGGGTTCTGCCGGTTCTTCTCCTGACAAAGCTGAACTCTTCGCTCAAACTTTCGCTTGCATCTCAACCGTGGAGGATTCCGGTGCTGCTCCTCCATCTCCTCCTCCCTCCGACTTTATCATGTCTGAAATTAGAATCGTTTCCAAAAATGTTCTTTCTGGCCTATCTGGGGTCAGCTCTAGGATTGTGTACGGTCCTGATGGTGTTCCTCCTGTTGTTCTTAAGAACTGTGCTTCAGTACTAACATCCTGCCAAGGCAAACTCTTACGTTTTTGTCTCTCATCTGGTACTCTGCCTTCCTGCTGGAAGTCTGCCTTCATTCAGCCTGTCCCAAGGAAGGTTAACCGCTCTAAACCCTTCAGCTATAGTCAAACTGTTTTGATTTCTTACCTTCTTAATCTATCCTTAATAGAAAGAATCTTAAACACCTCTCTTCTCGCAATCTTCTTTCAGATCGTCATTATGGTCTCCCCCAAGGGCACTTCTACTGACGATCTTCTGGCATATCTCTCTGACTCATGGTCTTCCTCCTTCCAGGATTTCGTAGAAACTCTTGCTATTGCGCTGGACATATCGAAAACTTTTGATAGAATGTGGTACAAACTTTTAATATCCAAAATGCCCTCCTTCGGCTTTTATCATCCTACCTGTGAGTAGTATAGCCGCAAAAGGGGAGAGTGCAAGAATGGTGCAAGTTATTATGTAATGTTGCAATGTTGCAAAGGGGGGTGGGGGTTGTTGCAAATGGGGGTGGGGGTGTTGCAAAAAAAGAAAAAAGAAAAAAAAGAAAAAATTCCCCCAAAGGGCCAGAAAGGAGAGAAAGGAGGAGGAGAGGTGTTCACCTGGCAGGAGCCAAGTGCATATTAAGACTTCAGCCGAGTAGGCGTTGTTTTATATGCTCCTAATCAGCCAGTTGGCTTAGAAGGCGTAAATGGCTTGAGTTGCCAGATACCACTTTTTAGCGATACCATTGTATACACTATTATAGACTCCTAATCAGCCAGTTGGCTTAGAAGGCGTAAATGGCTTGAGTTGCCAGATACCACTTTTTAGCGATATCATTGTACAGGGTGGGCCGTAAGTTTCCATACATAGGAAAATTTAAACGTGCGTCGGTATTTGGATCAGCAGTTTCCGGATGCTTGGATTGGTCGGCGTGGTCCTGTGGAGTGGCCTCCCAGATCCCCAGATCTCACCCCCCTTGATTTCTATCTTTGGGGGCACTTGAAGGCCATGGTGTATCAGGAAAAGATACGAGACATAAATCATCTAAAGGAACGTATCACCAACGCCATTACAAGCATAACGTCAACTGTGCTAATGCGTGTTCATCAACAGTGGGGAACACGTATTGAAATGTGTTTTCAAAACAATGGCAACCATATAGAGCATATTATATAAATAAAAATGGTTGTCCATAAAAAAATGTTTATTTTTCCTATGTATGGAAACTTACGGCCCACCCTGTATACATTATTATATTTCTTAAAAGTTGGTTTAGAATACCGGTAGTAGGTTTAGAAGGCGTAACATGATATAATTAAGTAAAACAACATTGCATCATTCTGTTTATTATAAATATATAGAAAATAAATATACTTTTCAATAATAATTGAGGAATATGCATATAATCATAACAGTACAGGAAATATATACACACAATTATGGATATATATAAAATAAATATACATTTCAAATAGAAATAAATATACATTTCAATAATAATAGAAATATGCATATAATCATAACAGTACAGGGGAAATATCACGCAAAATATATAAATACATTTCAATAATAATAGAAATATGCATATAATCATAACAGTACAGGAGAAATATCACGCAAAATATATAAATACATTTCACTTTTTTTTCAAAATACTAAACTCGGTCTTAATCGAGTTTACAATTACATCATTATTGCTCTGCATTACGCAGTATATGCGGCTTAATAATATTTCACCGCTTAAAGTATAGGGAAACCTGTATTCGATATGAAGGGCTTTCATATCGTTCAGTACTATTTTTGTTCCCACTTTACAACCGGTTGGTAAGTCATCTTTAAATACGTCTAGAATACAATCAAAAGCACGCACAAAGAGTTCATCGTTAGCTACATTATTAAACACAAGTTTATAAGCACGCTTTTCCAATCGAGGGTTTATTTCTACCGACTCGAGCTTTTCAATCGTGAACTCACTCAACATAGCGGCAATTGAAATAATCTTCTAAATCGTTACGACAACTGCGCGTTATATAAAGAAATAGTTCTTCAGGGTGAACGGTGTAGGTGAGCTCAGCCTTGTACCGATCAATTGCTTTGTACCAAAGTTCATGGTATTTCAAAGAGTCTAAACTTTTTAAATAAACATCCAGCACTAGACCATTCTCACCAGCCCTACACTCGGTAAACCCATCGAGCAGAGCTGTAGGCGTATTCAAGTACTGTATCAAATTAAAGCATGTCCGTAACACGCGCGTCTAATATAGGTTTCAGCTTGCGGAATCCGACGATTTCAAACATTCTGTCGAGGATGAAACGGTTTCGCGTAGGAACAAGAGCGTTATTATCAGAAGCATTCTTCCACATCAGCCGTATATCAATGCACGGCCGATCGTTATTTATACACAACGTACATACAACGGCGTATGAGGGTGCGTCACTAATCTGCTCTCTTCTTGTACCTACGTTAGCAGGTATTTTATAACGATCTTCACTCCACTTCTCAACTATCACGAAGATTCTATTCATCTCCTCGACACTTAAATAAACCCGTTTGTTTGTTTGTCTACATTCCGTTTCCAGTACATAGCTAATGGTACCGGAATTACGCCTGAACACGCGCAACGATTTCGTCACGGACACATCGTACGAGGCGTTGAGAATGCTGCTCAAAGGAAGTTCCATCGTATTCGAGGAGCGCACGTCCACTCGGTTCAAGCTCTGAGATAACTATGAGCCGTGTGAGGCACGCAGGTAGGCAGGAGCGGTTCGACGGGCGGCTGACTCGATGATACGTGAATGGGCTTGTTCGTATGATCCGCGAGTCGTACCGAATTGTTGTACATATTTGTTTTTCCGGTACAAGAATTAATTTCATCACTACCAGCCTACGCACCAGACATTTTACCTCAGGATAAGAACTAGGAACATTTTATGTTTTACTAAACATCTTCACACTCCGTCGCACTGTTTGAGAGGAACATATGCTCATATTCTTCCTTTCTGCCCATCAAACGATACTCGTCTCTAAAGTCTGTTAAAAACTCACGCAGGGCACTAGCCACAACCTCACTACGAACCTCATCATGATATACGTTAATATAGTGATAAAAATACTTAAGATTGTCCATGATCACGAGATTCACATTTTCAGTCGTAGGGTATGAGTAATCGACATGGTGTAGCGTGACGTAATACCGCTTGTCACACCACCCATCCGCAAGGTTCATTATCCATACCTGCTGCTTCTCTTCTGCACGCGTTGTTTCTTTTACTTCACGGTGTATGTGAGACTTTATAAAGTTTAGCTCTGCAGTATACTTCAGCACATCGTCTGTGCAACGAAAGCCTTCAACGATCTCACCAGAACATCCGTAGAGTATTTGTACATCTTGGAACTTCGCACAATCCAATGTGTTTTTAAAAGAGGTATAGGAGGGAGGAACAGGAAGTTTTTCGGTATCCACCACATCCTGACACTTTGCTGAATACCATTTCATAAACGTTGTACAAGCAATATTAAAGGTAGCCATTTGAATACACGTCTGATCTGAATACACGTCTGATCTCTCGGGCTTACTGCAGTCGACTGACCACGCAGGGACTCCCAGATAGTAGCATGACTCACGGTCTTACAGTGGGCGGAGCTTAGAACTTTCACCTGCGCACGCACACACACACACACACACACACACACACACACAAAGGAGAAAGTGAAACGCTAATTGAAACATGATTTATTTAATAAACGAGATATTCATGTTATATATATTTACAAATACGATTTAATAAACGAGATATTCAAGTTATATATATATATTTACAAATACGTGTAATAAATCAATAGATACTTTACAAATACGATTTAATAAACGAGATATTCAAGTTATATATATTTACAAATACGTGTAATAAATCAATAGATACGATTATATACAAGACAAATACGTGTGAGTTAACAATAGAAGCATCATACGTTATGGTATCCAAAGGGTACGGTATCATAGGTACCAGGTAACTGGTAACGTTTCCTATAGGTGTTACGGCACACCTTCGTACCCCTAAGTTCCTTCACGCCCCCCAGCTTCTGCGCCCGAAAATTGTGGGTGCCTACAATTAGTTGGGAAGGTTGTTCGCCCTCATCATCGTCCAAACATACTAGATCCTTCAACGATTCAAAGTTAACAACCCGCCGATTCGCATGGTTGAGCGTAATACCCTTTGCCTTCACGATATATTTCATTTCCTCCCCCACCCTGACCCGTACCCCATAAGTCTTAGGTCCTGTTGAGACAAAAGAGTCGGCGTAAGCGTTGTCCCCATACTCGTCCTTGATCTCATCAGTGAGCTCGCCGAGGAACTCCCCAATAGCGGGCATGTATTCACCCTCCCTCTCTGTGAATATCACGCTATCTGTATCGGCATACAATACTCTCCGCCCAAGAGAATGCAATAGACCCCAAAGTTTTATACGGGCGTACGCTGTTGTGAAGCTGGCCACAGGTATGTTTGTAACCCTTGAGGTATCTGTGGCAAATTCAGTGTTGTTGTACTTTATTATGTAAGTATTACCTACATTCACGATCTCCATGACCTCTTTATCGGGAGCATTGGCATAATCCCAGACATCGCTATAACTTTGTGCCAAATAAATGCTCCCTCTGCCGGTATTCTGCGCAAATTTTCCCCATAGACTGTTTAGACAACTTTGCACTAAAGCGCTTGCCAGGATTCTTTACAATTTGGACACGATCAAGTTGTATACCTTCGCGGTCGCGGTAACGTTGAATATAGGCAGACTTTTCATCTTCGGTATCAACTCCTCGCGGATACCCTGATGCCTCAACCTTATCCTTCAAAAAGGCGTTTATATATGGTGTGAAAAGGTTGGGTAGCTTCTGAAACCTCCACACCTCATGTATCTTCAGTATTCTATAACCATGGCGTACGGCTAGGGCCAGCTCAGGACTTGTATATACGCCTTTGATCTTACGCTGGTTGGGTATATGGTTACATTCGCCGTTATCCTCTTCCGCGCACTTCACGCACAGGGGAAACATAAGCTTGTCGTCGGATAACGACAGTAAGATCGGCATCCATAAATTGCGTGGGGGGAGTACGTCTACGAAAGAGATCCCAAAGTAACGATCATTCAAATTTTTTGAAAATTCATTGATGGAGGGTAGGCTAGGTCCCACCAGTTTCTCAGGAGCGCCCACGGGGTACGGATTGCTCTTCATCACATATGGGTATAAAGAACAGAAATCGTAGTAATGTAGCTTCACGCCCTCCGTAGGTGGAAAGTATAGCCTGAAAGGATTTGTACGTCCTCCAAACAAGCTATCGCCACATTTGAGAGGATCCAGCACCATTGAACGCTTGATCGTGTTTATTTCCTCACGGTACACCTCGTCTGTCTCCATCCGTGCATCATATTCATGCTCCCACAAGACTTTGTGAGTGAACTGTGATCCTATAAGTTGATCGCGGGTGCGGGTCGATGCAAGACAGTCGGCAGGAGACCTACCGTGGATATCTCCGGCGATTCCGCACTCAGGACGGGGGCATCCATGCCACCAGCAACCGTTAAAGGAGTACACAGTCTTCACACCAGTGACACGGCTTTCACTTAACCCATCAACCCAAAAAACACGTCCATTAATCTTAATGGGTACTTCACCCGTGTTGCGGGCGTGCTTTATGTATACACCTGTCTGTTGCTGTAGGTGTATGAGCCAGTAAATAGCCTTGTGTCCGTAACTGCGGGGGTTGTTTCGGTGAATAATGGCTAAGGTGTCTTTAGGCATGAAGTTATTCTTGAACACCGTAAAACATAATGATGCGATGGTGGTTGCGACTTGCAGTGGATCGCATTTGAAACGGGCTATGTACATCCTTCTAAAGGCCTGGAAACATACTCTAAGCACGCGCACATCATTCACGCAATAACGCTCACATTCATCAGCTATATTATAAGGGTTACTTTCATTAAAACTGTCGTAGTATCGATCAAAGTCTTCACGTTCATCCATACAGTCAAAATAATGTTTGGGGGGTGGTGGGCCTACGTAGTTTAAAGTCTCGCTGGTGAGGAAAGTGTAAGGGAAGTATCCTTTGTAAACTTCAGCTGCTACTCCCATCACCTTGGGTAGCTTTGCTAATTTACAAGGTGTGAATAATAAAGTATTCGTGTTCAAGCAACTCCTTATAAAGGAACTGCGTGTCAAACTTTGCCCCGTTATGGGCGAGAATATACACAGTCATTTTTTTGAACTTGTCGGCTAACTTGACAATATAGGACACAAATAGTTTCACAGGACTATCGCGGACATTCGTTTTAAAAACGTTTGTCCGTTTACCACATTTGGGGCACTCGTCACATTCGATACCCATACACTCATCACAGATGGTCTGGCTCACAAGTAAATGTGGAATTACCTCTTTGGTTTCAGCGTTCGGATATGTTTCTATATCGTAGTATACAGTTATACAAGGGTTATTTTTAGGCTTAGCATCTTTCATATAACATACATGCTTTACTCCATCCGCCTTATATTCCTCCTGGCATGTAGGGCAGTGAATTACGTCACACTTGTGCTTAAATTTTCCCCAATTATCCATTGTGTGAAACATACCACATTCACAGATTCTCATTTTCCTGCACGTGCCAATTGATTTATGGAAATCAAAACAGTTATTATTGAAAAATGTGCGTCTACACACATCACAGTCTCTCTTCTCAGCTTCAACTACACGGCTTTCACATTTGGTGCTTTTACACTGCTCACATACCATGTGACATTCTTTACAATGTCTCACTATATCATCCGCAAACTCGAGGCACCCCTTACACAAATCATGATGTCTCCCATATTTTCGACTTTTGTCATAACTCGCGTAAAGCCACCTTATATTACGGATGGGGAGATACGTCGTCCCTGACAGTCCTAAAATAAGTAGGGGTCTTGTACGATCTCTCACACAGCTTTTAAAAACATACACAGTCCTACGACGATCATCCAACCCAAATACAACTATGCGGACATTCATTTCCTGTTCTACCCTTCTCAGCTCTTCAGGACCCATATTACAGTCAAATTCAAGTTCACAGTCTACAGCTAGTTTACGGGCACGCTCCACGACCGTAGGCAGCCAAATTTTTGAGTCCGTGTATTTTGTACAGTAAACATACGTGCTAAGAGTACTGCTATAAAGCCGCAACCACGATCGACGTTTATATGCTTTCGGTAAATAGTCGGAGAATTGAAGTTAAGAGTATACGGTATGGCACTATGGCCCGCAACGCGGAATACACGGTCAATATTTACCGTGAAGTTGTCCATATTGAAGGCTATACTACTTTGGGCGGCTTGCATTATACGTCCTAATATATATTCTACATCTTCAGCCGCCAAACGTCTAAATGGCACTATCACCCAATAATCGTCTACATCACCGTCATCTGACCCGAATCCAAAGGACAGACTCGTCCTGACTTCACGCTCGTCGCGATTCTGAAGAGCAAACTCTATAATATGCTGTACAATCCGGCGTAACCCGCGCTCAATTCCATTGCTATACATGACTCTAGGGTCGACCCTGACTCTATACCGATTTCTAGTCAAGGCTGGGGTGGGGGCTGCGGATCGCACCAATTCGATCGTTATATCATCCTCAGCAGAACGGGGGGCGGCGGATGAATTAGGGGGTATATTAGCGGAAGGTGCTGCTGATGGGGGGCCTGTTGCGTAGGAGGTTGATGGTTGGGGATCTATTATTGTAGACTTAACAGAACGGGGGGCGGCGGATGAATAAGGGGATATATTAGCGGGAGGTGCTGCTGGGGGGCTTGTTGCGTAAGAGGTTGAGGGTTGGGGATCTATTACCGCTGCAACAGGCGCGTATTTCGGGCGCGTTATACCTGACGTGGGGTTCTCACACCTCCGCTTTGGACGTGCTACCGGTATCGCTGGTGAGGGTTCGTTGGCAGGGAGGAGATCACAACTACACTGTCGTCGAGGTCATCCGTAATGTCAATGATGGGGTGCTCTACCTCATCGTCATTCACGGTTCTGTGGGAGAAGAAAGCAAAATATAAGGAACAGCACTCAAAATTTGTAATATTTTGTAAATGACCCACTTAGGAGTGTGACGTGTTAGAAATGGACTCTGTAGAAAAATTCAGATTCACGAGCCCATCCACATGTATTATATCTAGACCTACAGGATGTGGTAAAACTGTGTTTATGCTTAAAATCATTAAAGAAAAGGGAGAGATGTTCTCGAAATTTGTGCGTAAAGTTATATGGTGCTATTCGACGTATCAATCAGTGTTCAACGAGTACCAAGATGATATTTTGTTCCACAAAGGCGTATGTGACGTTAATTCGATAAAGGGAAATGAACATACAATCATTGTAATTGACGATCTCATGTTGGAGATGGATAAAACGTTTGCCGAGACATTTACAGTATTCTCCCACCATCTTAACATAAGCGTGTTCTTCATCAACCAGAATCTATTTTTCAAAAATAGATACATGCGCGATGTGTCGTTAAATACGCAATATCTAGTCTTATTCGCACAACGTAGAGATGTATCACAAATTGGGGTATTAGCCAATCAAATGTTCCCGAATCAGCGTAAGGAGTTTTTGGAAGTTTATAAAGAAGCTACAAGCACGCGTTACGGATATTTGCTTCGCGACCTTCATCCGCGAAACACGTTTAGAGTGCTTCTGCGAACGAATATATTTCCAAACGAGCCTGAAACGGTGTATATTCCAGAATGACAAAGAGACTAAAGAAATACCGTGAATTAATAAAAATCTATCATCGACTGCCCTGGGCAATGCAGCAGATGTTTATTAAAAATATCGATGCCGACTTTTCAAAATGCATCTGTGAAATCTGTCTTAACGTTATAAATTGCAATGTATCAATGAAAACCCATCAGAAGGCTCACCTACGCCGTTACAAGAACATAATACGTGCACTCGCTCGTAAAAGTCAAACTGTAGCGAAGAAAAAACGAATTATTGTACAAACAGGAGGGTCATTTCTCCCCAACTTATTTTCAGTTTTGGGTCCTTTACTGACTAGATTAATATAATGAAGAAAGTGGTAGTGATTCCCACGAGGTGTACGCTTCACTGCAAAGGAATCCAGACACGGATCTAGATCCCCGTAAAAGCAGACTTAAAAGAATGGAAAGCGAATTTCTAGCTCTATTAAACAGTGAAAAAACACCTGATGAGAAAAGAATCTTATACCAAGAAGCTCTGCAGAAATTTCTTCACGAGTATGAAAATTATAAGAGCCCTACAGAGATTCCTGTGGTTATTAGGCACAGCACGGGGGACGATGGACATGGCGACATAGGATCTGAGCCCGACAATACAGCTGACCAACCAAAAAGATTAGCCACACAACATATCGAACATGTATTAAAACGCACCCTCCCACATACATTGATGAGTAAAGGCTTAAGTCTTTATAATCTATTGAATGAGGATCCAGCCATACAATGAACCGATACAGGCGAGCTCATTGTGGAAGGATCAAAGTTATAGGGATCGAATATCGTAGACATTGTCCATGATCTGGTGGTAAAGTGGGATAGGCCATCACCATCAGGATGGAAGCATATTAAAGCAAGACTACAACAAATAAATGTCCCTAAAACGTTGATAGGAAATCTGAACAGGTTAAAAGACTTGGAACATGCAACGCATGTGACACAATTGAAGACGCCGTCACCCCCGGCGGTAACACCTTTGAAGAGGAGAAAGAAGAGGTTAAACCAACCCTACCCACGTGCCTCTAAAATACGCAAATGGCTAACGTATTAACTAAACGCTATTATGACGTTTCTAACCCATCCTCTTACGGCGGCGTAGATAGACTGTACAGAAGTGTTTACGGAGTAGGAAAAAAAGATGATGAAAGATTTTTGAGGGAGCAGGACGCTTATACGCTTCATAAGCCTGTGAGAAAAAGGTTTAAAACAGCCAAGACAACGGCTTCCTCGATTGATTCTATTTGGCAAACGGATTTAACAGACATGCAAAGATATTCTGTGTATAACGATGGTTACCGCTACATTCTATTCATAATAGACGTATTCTCTAGATATCTGTGGCTAGTTCCTCTGAAAAATAAATCACCTGAAACAGTTGCTAAAGCCACCAAAACGCTAATGTTAAAAGAAAACAGGTTTCCTGGCTATTTTTGTACGGATATGTGGAAGGAATTTATAGGCCGTGCTTTTCAGAACATGTTGACAGAGTTTAATATCAGCTATTACACAACCAATTCTATACATAAGGCTTCTTTAGCTGAAAGAGTTCAGCGCACCATAAAGGAACGCATGCACCGTTATTTTACACATAAAAACACATACAGATTTCTAGACATTCTGGAATCATTGGCATCATCCTACAACCGCTCACACCATCGCACGATTGGGACAACACTTAACGAAGTTTTAGAAAGAGGTACGCTCCCGAGAAGAGATGGATCACCACCACCACCACACTCTGCGCGCTTCAAAATCAATGATTATGTAAGGCTGTCGCGTTCGGGGAATAAATTCGCAAAGGGTTTTGAGCAAGGATGGACACGCGAGATTTTTAAAGTTAGGGCTATGAGACCTAAAGGTGAGATAATGATGTATTACATTGAAGATTTGAATGGGGAAGAAATCTCAGGAGGTTTTTACCACGAGGAATTGCAGAAAGTTGCGTTTAATTTAGAAAAAAATGTGTTTAAAATTGAGAAAATTTTAGGAAGCAAAGGTTCAGGAAAGAGAAAAATGTACCTGGTGAAATGGCTAGGGTACCCAGAAAGCTTCAACACCTATATAAAAGCTGATGCAATAATGAAGCTTAAATAGTATGCAACATGGCTCCTAACCATTTCTACGTCACACTCCCGTCCTCCTCGTCCCTGTCTGTACACCCTAACAACACACTAGCCAACTTTGTAACAGAACTCCACAAGCACATTGAATTGGGTCGTGATTCGTATGAGGTGGGGATTTACGAAATTCAGCTGGACACCATCTTTTTAAAAATTGAACATAAAGAAGCCGTTTTTACGATTCTTAGAGACATTGACGAGTGTGAAAAAGCTGGGGTAGCTATGGATGAAACTATGCGTATCGCTCGGACTAAGATTGCACGGTATTACAGTACAGAAGTAAGACTAGGACCGGGTCAATATGGTTCGGCCGAGGATGTTGTGAGAGGCTTAAACGTAAGTTTAAGAAACTCAAACCTTACGAATGATTTAGTGTACGAAATCGTAAACAACCCTGCACATACACTAATCCTAAAATCAAAGACTAACAGACGTATTAAAGACCATAGAAAGTTCCAAATTCTAGCAAATGGCCGATATAGCGCAGCCTTCCAAAGAGACACATTTCACGAGACACAGCATGACTTGTCCAGATTAATGTATCAATTGAAGATGGTGAAATTGGCTGAAAGGTCCCCAGACATGTGCTATATTTACAGTAATATAGTGGAGCACCAGTTTGTTGGGGATACCCAGGCACGCCTGCTGCGCATTGCTCACATCCCCAACCATAGAGGAAGGAGTTTGAGTATTACATATGACAGACCCCATTATGTGAATGTCGCAACTAATTTAATAACCAATATCTCAATATATATAAGAACGATTGAGGGTGAAAACTTCCCATTCGGTAACGGGAGCTTAACAGTGAAGCTACACTTTCGACGCACTGAGTTATAATGGATAGAAAGCCTTTTACCGTCTATCGAGGGGTGCGATACCAGCGCGGTAGTGGACTTGGGTCCATTTTTTCATCCATACTACGTACGGCTGTTCCTTTGCTGAAGAGGGGTGCCAGATACCTTGGAAGAAAAGCGCTACAATCAGGTATTAACACTGCAGAAGACATATTGGCCGGGGCTAAACCTAAAGAGGCTCTAAAAAAACATTTAAAGCATACACGGGACGAAATCATCAAAGATGCAAAGAGAAAAATGCGTGGTGGCGGGAAGAAGCGGGCTGCCCGGAAGAAGAAGGGGTCACGTGGTATTAAACGTAAAAGGCTATCAAAAAAGAAGTGCTGTAAGCGAATGAAACCTATGGTTGACCACATTTTTGACTGATATAAGCTAAGGACATTGATCTCATGAATCATAGTTTGTTTACCACTTGTCGAGAGAGGAGTCACTATTTCGCCATGGCACGCTTCATCCACCCATGTAGTTCACAATGCTGTAAATCGGAGCTGTCCCTTTTTGAGCTACCTCCAACCCAAGTTTCTATTGAGCACAATGACTTTATTACAATTAACCCTTTAAACACAATTAGTTCCCCGAGTGCACCTATAGAATTCGTGATACCCAGCTCAGGTCCTTACTTTTTTGATCCAAGCTGTGTGCACATGTACGCTAAGCTACGTATAGCTCATTCTGATGGAACGGTCTGCGATGACAAATATGCTGTATACCCTGAAACAAACTTTCTGCACTCCATATTCAACCAGTGTGATGTATATTTAAATCAGACCAACATATCGGCAGGCACGGGGTACTATCATCTACGAGCCTATCTGGAAAATGTCCTCAACTTTTCCAAAGAAGCGAAGGCTACCTTTTTAAGTGCCGAGGGATATTATCAAACTAAAGATGAAAATAGTATAAAGGAGAAATTTAAAAATTCTAAAAGGAAAATATACGAGTGTTTTGGACGGTTGCACACAGATTTCACTTTCCAGGAGAAGTTGCTTGTCAACGGGGTGGATATGAAAATAAAGCTCACCCGCACGAGTCCTGAGATCTGCTTAAATGTGGCTGCTGATCAAGAGGAGGGTGCAAAGCCCGTTGTGGTTCACATTATGGACACATACCTCCGCGTACGGCGAGTGAAATTAAGTTCACCAAAACAACTAGAAATTGAGAAAAATTTACTAAACGCTACAGTGAAATATCCTATTAACAGAGTGCAAATCAAACTATATACGGTTCCTGCAGGGTTGGCATCGAAGCAGATAGAAAACATTGCCCTGGGAAATCTTCCTAAAAGGATATTAATCGGTATGCAAGACCATGCTTCGGTGAATGGAAAATATATAAAGAGTGCCTTTAAATTCGAGAATTTCGGACTTAAAAATATAACTCTATACGTTAATGGCACTGCTTTGGGTGGAACAATGGGTACGGACTATTCATCAGACGCTGTGTTACCTCTTTGTGCCAGAGCCTATAGTAATCTGACCCATATTGCAGGTGATTGTGATGAGCTTGGTAATGGGGTAACGCAGGAAGAATTCATTGATCAATTTAACCTTTATCCGTTTGACATTACACCTGACTTATCTGCTAGCGTAAATACCCATTTAACCCCACAGCAGAGCGGAAACATCTCAGTGCGGCTGGAATTCGCCAAGCCTATAGACGCTCCTATTAGTGTACTAGTATATCTCGAATCGCAAGCCCTAATAGAAGTAGATAGATTTAGAAGCGTTACCACTGACTTTTAAAATGGATGCTAATACACTTCAGAAAGTAATGGAACGAGTCAGACGTTCCAAATTTATCGGAGTGTTTGCGAAGAATGAAACATTGAGTTTGCCAAGTACGCGAGAATGCGGTAGTCTTATTGTGAACACAGATGTCGTAATGAAGGGATTCACTGGATCGCTGTCTATTTTAAAAATAGACAGCGCCTGTACTATTTTGATTCACTCGGTACTCAACCCTGGAGTGACCCTATTATTGTAAAATTTCTCGCTCAGTTACATATTCCCGAAGTTGTATGGAACCCATTTCGCATACAAGGATATTTTAGTAATGTTTGCGGAATGTACTGCGTCTCATTTCTCACGCATATATCATGTGATAAAGAATTTATAAATTTTTTAAATTTATTTGATTCGTGTCACACTCGCCGAAACGATGAAATGGTATGCAGACAGATAAAAATCCGTTTTCCAATTGTACGTACTCGTTGTATAGTATAATGTTTTTGTTCGTATATTTGTAACGGTATATTCTGTAGTTGGTTATTGTACTGATTTCTTTCATTTAATAAATTTATGAAAATATATTGTCTTCTTATCCCAAAAAGATCGAAAAACACTTACATTATTTCGGTTGACATTGCTGACTGATCAGTATATCCTCCGTATTCATGACACGAGATTCTTCAAAAGATTGTATAACACGTGTCAAATCCTCATCGGACCTTAAAGGAATAATGTTCATTCTTTTAAAACATATACAGAGTATACAGACAGATCCCCATTATGTGAAGATATCTTTGGTTCATTTAAGAGGAATAACATTGATTGCCATAAAAAATTTCGATTTTAGCAGAATGGGGATAAGAAGTAAAACAAAATAACATTGATTGCCATGAAATTTTTTTGGTGAGTATCTATTTGACGAGATACTACAGCCCATCCATATATATATATATAAAATCGAATTATAGACACTTACATTTCTATGGTAGTCCCATGCGTCGGATTGTAAGGAGCGTCACTGCAGATATCTTCAACGGTTTGCGTTGGAAATAATTCATCACGGTCAATAGCGTTAAAAAAACTAATTGCGGTTAATGCTGCAGTGTCACTTTCTTCATACAATTCCGGGGAGACGTACAGGTCCATGGTGGAGGATGTGTGACATTGCTGACTGATCAGTATATCCTCCGTGTTCATGACACGAGATTCTTCAAAAGATTGTATAACACGTGTCAAATCCTCATCGGACCTTAAAGGAATAATGTTCATTCTTTTAAAACATATACAGAGTATACAGACAGATCCCCTTTATGTGAAAATATCTTTGGTTCATTTAAGAGGAATAACATTGATTGCCATAAAAAATTTCGATTTTAGCATAATGGGGATAAGAAGTAAAACAAAATAACATTGATTGCCATAAAAAAATTTTGGTGAGTATCTATTTGACGAGATACTACAGCCCATCCATATATATATATAAAATCAAATTATAGACACTTACATTTCTATGGTAGTCCCTTGCGTCGGATTGTAAGGAGCGTCACTGCAAATATCTTCAACGGTTTGCGTTGGAAGTAATTCATCACTGTCAATAGCGTTAAAAAGACTAATTGCCGTTAATGCTGCAGTATCACTTTCTTCATACAAATCTGGGGAGACGTACAGGTCCATGGTGGAGGGAATGATTATTCACTGACGCGAAAATAGCTACTGTTACTCCCAACTGAAAAATATCCCCTTTTATATGCACAATCGCCAAGCTCCGCCCCAAAAGACCAGATGTTCGTAGTGATTGGCTGCCGGTGTAGCTGGGTGGAGCTATGATGTGTACCAATCCGCTATAACGGGTCCGGACGAGTAACATATATATAAAATATTTTTATTTTTACTTACAAGTTATTAGTAATGTTTTCACAAATTCTTGTGTTAACATAATTTCAATTGTTAACTTATTTTATAATAAAGAAATTATAAATATAGCCTAATTATATTTTTAAAAAAGCATTCAGTTTCCACGTTAAACTGTGGGTCTAAGGCGGGGTGAAAACCTTTCCAATTCGGCACAAACTCTGCCATTTTAAGGGTGGTTTAACTGCAGCACTATAAATGTTATAGTTTAAATGAATAGGCTAACTAAACACGGCATAAATAAACACTAAAATAAAATTAAATGTTATAATATGAAAAATAAATAATATATATATATATATATATATATTTACATATACCTATCATAAGATGTTTAAAAGAATGTATATATATAATTATAGTAAACTTACGTCAAGATAAACTAGTTACCCATAAAAACCTAATTGTTTTTCTATAATTCTGTTTTCTATGGTTGGTTGAATTATGTGTAGGCTAACTACGTTATTTGTTTCGTCTCCGAAAAGTTTAACTTTAACTTCAAGTTTAATGAAGTTCAAGTTAATGTTATATTTGTTTCTAATCGTTAAACACTATATACATCTATTGTAAAGCACTACATACATCTATACATCTATAGTGAAACACTATATATATCTATTTATCTATCTTAAAAAATTATAAAATATTTATCGTTTAATTTTGCTCATGTTGTTTGCAAAGTAAATACATTCAAACTTGTTTTAAATAAAGAAAAAATTTACATATATATATATATACATATCACAAGATGTTTAAAAGACTATATATATATAATTATAGTAAACTTATGTCAAGATAAACTAGTTATCCATAAAAACCTAATTGTTTTTCTATAATTCTGTTTTCTATGGTTGGTTGAATTATGTGTAGGCTAACTACGTTATTTGTTTCGTCTCCGAAAAGTTTAACTTTAACTTCAAGTTTAATGAAGTTCAAGTTAATGTTATATTTGTTTCTAATCGTTAAACACTATATACATCTATTGTAAAACACTATATACATCTATACATCTATAGTGAAACACTATATATATATTTATCTATCTTAAAAATTATAAAATATTTATCGTTTAATTTTGCTCATGTTGTTTGCAAAGTAAATACATTCAAACTTGTTTTAAATAAAGAAAAAATTTATATATATATATATATATATATACATATCACAAGATGTTTAAAAGACTGTATATATATAACTATAGTAAACTTATGTCAAGATAAACTAGTTATCCATAAAAACCTAATTGTTTTTCTATAATTCTGTTTTCTATGGTTGGTTGAATTATGTGTAGGCTAACTACGTTATTTGTTTCGTCTCCGAAAAGTTTAACTTTAACTTCAAGTTTAATGAAGTTCAAGTTAATGTTATATTTGTTTCTAATCGTTAAACACTATATACATCTATTGTAAAACACTATATACATCTATACATCTATAGTGAAACACTATATATATATATTTATCTATCTTAAAAAATTATAAAATATTTATCGTTTAATTTTGCTCATGTTGTTTGCAAAGTAAATACATTCAAACTTGTTTTAAATAAAGAAAAAATTTATATATATATATATATATCACAAGATGTTTAAAAGACTGTATATATATAACTATAGTAAACTTATGTCAAGATAAACTAGTTATCCATAAAAACCTAATTGTTTTTCTATAATTCTGTTTTCTATGGTTGGTTGAATTATGTGTAGGCTAACTACGTTATTTGTTTCGTCTCCGAAAAGTTTAACTTTAACTTCAAGTTTAATGAAGTTCAAGTTAATGTTATATTTGTTTCTAATCGTTAAACAATATATACATCTATTGTAAAACACCATATACATCTATATATCTATAAAAATTAAGTGTGTAAAAATTATTTATTTAATAAACAGAATTTAATTGGATTCATCTACCATCATATAAATATATATTGTGGTACACTATTTAAATGGATGATTAATATATGGTTTTTGTTATCTGGAATACATGGCGCTATCTGGAATACATGGTGCGATCTGGCAACTCAGCACCCGAATACATGGCATGATCTGGCAACTCAGCAACTGCATACATGGTGCAATCTGGCAACTCAGCAACTGAATACACGGCGTGATCTGGCAAATCAGCAACTGAATACATGGCGCTATCTGGCAACTCAGCCAGAATAGAGGTTTATAAAAGACCGAGAGACGACTGACGGAGTCATTCAAGCTCGGCTCCCAGCCGAGCAAGGACCTCTGGTCCTTCTCTTTCTGGCCCTTTGGGAAAACCCCTTAGAGTCCTCTTAGGTTAGGTAAACGAAAATAACTTGGGGGAGAACTCCGCCTCCAAGTTGCATGCCTTGCAATCAAAAGCAACTACTCTCTCTCTCTCTCTCCTTCAGGTGTACCCCTCCCCCCTTGGCTCAGCCAACTGACTGATTCAGCCAACTGGCTGATTAGGAGCTAATAAAACAACGCCTACTCGGCTGAAGTCTTAATATGCACTTGGCTCCTGCCAGGTGAACACCTCTCCTCCTTTCTCTCCTCCTTTCTCTCCTTTCTGGCCCTTTGGGGGGAATAGCTTGTGGGAGAACTCCGCCTCCAAGTTGCATGCCCCTTGCAACCCCGGTTGGCAACAAAGGCCAGTACTCTTTTTTTTTCTTTTTTTTTCCTTTTTTTTCCTTTTTTTCTTTTTTTTTATATTTTTTTAATTTTTTTGCAACACATCACCCCCCTTTGCAACAACCCCCACCCCCATTTGCAACATTACGTAATCACTTGCAACATTCTTGCACTCTCCCCTTTTGCGGCTATACTACTCCTGTGCTTTCACCTCTAATTCTCCTGCGGTTGTAGATGGCTCTGTTCTTCTCCTAAAGCTATCAACAGAGGCGTTCCTCAGGGACCCTATTCTGTCAACCAATCTTTTCCTTTTATTTATTAATGATCTTTAACCCTTTAATGACGGATGGTACCTTAAGGTCCACCAGAAATAATAATATAAATTGTACTACAATGCTTCGTTTCTATAAATGTTTCTGCATGTTTACATATAGATGTCATTTAGTTGTTGAGAAAGAAACCCAAAATGTGTATCATTTCAGTGACTAGTTACTAAAATATTTAGTTTTGAATAACAATTAAACCTATACGTTCTGGTAACAAGAGTGACCGCATATGCTGCGGACTAGTCCTTAAAGGGTTAATTCGCCCTTCCTCTCCTATTCACTTCTATGCCGATGATCCCACACTTTACTTCTCCACCCGCTTCCCAGAGGGTCCTTCTCAACAGTCACATTATTCGTATAGGACGACTATGGAGCACCTGATCTCTGATCTTTCTGTTATCTCTAATGGCAGAGAAAACCTTGTGACTTTCAATGCCTCAAAACTCGGTTCCTCCACCTGTCTACTCGTCACAATCTTCAACACGACTATACCCTTACCTTCAACAACATACAATTCAGTCCTTCCTCTTCTCTTAACATTCCTGGCGTTTCCTTTCTCGTGATCTTTCCTGTAAAGATCACATATACTTTCTTTCAAAAACAGCTTCTAAGAGGTTAGGCGTGGTGTACTGCCTACGCAGATTCTTCACCCCGCTCAGTTGCTGTCTCTATGCAGGAGTCTTGGTCGCCCCCATATGGAGTATGCTTCTCACGTATCGGGTGGTTCAACCCCCACAGCCGTTCTTGACGTGGGGAATCAAAGGCTTTTGGCCTCATCAATTCCCCGCCCCTTACTCAGTCTTCAATCCATCTCTCTTCGCCGAATGCTGCCTTACTCTCTCTTTACTATCGCTATCGTAACGGACATTGCTCTTCTGAATTCTCAAATTGTATGCTTCCTCCTTTAAGAAGAGCATGGAGCCCCAGGCTGTCGTCCCTTTTCCGTTCCTTTTCTGTCCAACCCTCTATTACACGGGCTAATCGGTATTTTCAATCTTTCATCTACTCAACCAGTGAACTCTGGAACAATCTTCCTCAATCCATCTTTCCACCTGTCTATGACCTCCCATCTTTCAAGCGCAGTGGGCCTAGGCATCTCGAAAACCCTGAACCATGATTTTGGCTTTCTTCTTCTAGGGGTGTTAGGAGGCGCTTTCGCGGGCATTCGCCCATGGCTCCTGCTTCCTGCATCAAAACAAAACAAAAGAGAGTATTTTTAAGCACTTACCCGCATGAATGTAATTCTTTCTGCATATTATGGATTCATCATCTTTACAGGTAAATATTTCAGCAGCACGGTGCTAGGCTTAATACCATTGTTTAATTCCATCGGGTTTCTTATATTTCTCAAACTCTTGAAGAAGTTTTGATGTTTCTTGATAAAAAATTCCTTAATTAGTCAGAATGTTTTGAACGTTCTATATATATATATATATATATATATATATATATAAGATCATGTACAGAATTTGAAAATGACGCACCTTTGTCATTAATGAGTCTACTGTCATTAATAACTCTACTAAGCATAAACATAGATTTGACAAACCTTTTGGAGCTACTTATAATACAGTACATGTTGATACCTTTATGAACTTGATTTTTCTAGAGAATCTAACTATTGTATGGCATGTTTTTAAGAAACTCGTATTCATTAATTTTCTCTTTTCCAGGGCACCGTATGACGAACCCTTTAAAAGACCTCGAAATGCATTACCACCAACATGCTTGCTCAAGTGACGGAAAGTGGGATCGAAAGAATAACCATGAACCCTCCGACTCTACTATTGAAGTAACCCCTCAAGTAACCAGCCAAGACCCCTCCACCTCCGCAGGCATTAGAAGATCAAAGCCTGTTGAAGACCAATCTCTGTCCACGTACGGTATGGAAGCTAAACGAACAAGGCTCAACGTCACGTTCAGCTCTGAGGACCAAGGTTCATCGGCGACAAACTCATTATCGGGAGAACCAGATGAGCAATGTCCTGAAAACCTCCATCCTTACACGTCATCCGCAACATTCCAAGCCCCTTCAAATGCGACCGCAATTCATACAGAAAGAATGAGCTATCATTCATTCAACGGCGTATCTCTTATCTTAATGCAAAATGTGTGTAATACCCCTACACTTTCTAGAAGTCGTTACAACGTCAGGACTGATCCCCGAGTCGCATATTCGGAGGGTTTCGAATAAGGACTTCGCAACGTAGCTTGATGTATCATCGCATATGCTCTTCAGAGGAATGATGACCGGGACACACGAGTAAGGTTGGTGTTTGGGCTTCAGCCAAATAGCGGGGATAGCGATCTGTTCTGGATAGTAATACCTTACAGGCATTTGGTGGCAGAAGATGTTGATTACATCCTTTCACGTTTTGCGCAAGCTTCTCATAGTGGTTCAAAGTTTAGCTTGGAGAATTTCACGGTTGAAATTGACCATGTATTCCGTGTTGTGGGACATACGGTCACGCCTTATACACTTAACTTCAATTCTCATTCTATTTACAGACGTCACATAAACTCCGAGCGTGGTTGCAGCTTTATAGCAATAGTCTTGGCTCATATGTTTACTGTACTAAATACGGGGGCCAGACAAATTTAGTTGTCGACGGTAGTGCAGTGGGCACGTAAACTGGCCGCAGACTGCAAGCTCGAGTTTGGCTATGCTATGGGCTCTGAAGAGCTGACGATGGTAGAAGAACAGATGAAAGTTAGGATTGTTGTGTTTGGTCTGGATCAAAACGTATGTATCTAAAAGCTGCGTGAGAGAACGTACACAGCCTCTACTTGTTGTAGGGCTGGTGTGAGCAACTTACCTTCCTATTAGACGCATCAGAGATCTTTACGTAAACTATGATAAAAGCCGAAAATATGGGAGACATCACGATTTGTGTAAGGGTTGTCTCGAGTTTAAGAATGACCTGTTGAAACATTGTAAGGATTGCCACATGGTTTGCGACCAGTGTAAAAGCCCAAGATGTGAAAGTCGTGTAATTGAAGCTGAGAAGGGGGACTGTGATGTGTATAGACGCACCTTTTTCAATAATGTCTGTTTTTCTCACCATAAATCGAATGGCATGTGCAGGAAAATGACGATATGTGAGTGTGGTATGTTTCATACAATGGAGAGTTGGGGGAAGTTTGAGCACAAATGCGATGAAATTCACTGTTCTACATGTCATGAAAAATATAAGGCGGATGGTGTAAAGCATGTATGTTATATGAAAGATGCCAAGCCTAAAAATAAACCCTGTATAACCGTGTATTACGACATAGAAACTTACACAAACCCCAAAACAAAAGAGGTTATTCCGCATTTACTCGTAAGTCAGACTATTTGTGACGAGTGCATGAACATTGAGTGTGATGAATGCCGTAAATGTGGTAAGCGGACAAACATTTTTCAGGTGTCTGCAGGAGATTCCCCCGTGAAACTCTTTGTGAACTATATTGTCAAGTTAGCAGTTCAAAAAAATGACTGTATATTCTTGCCCATAATGCAGTAAAATTTGACATTCAGTTCCTTTATAAGGAGCTGCTTGAGCACGAATCATCAGAGATATTCACGGGTTAGCCCTTGAAAAGAGTGAACAAACTTATACAGATGCAGATAAGGGGAAATGTATATTTTAAAGACACCCTGATGTTCACACCTTGTAAATTAGCCAAGCTACCCAAGGTGATGGACGTAGACGCCGAAGTTGCAAAAGGGTACTTCCCTTACACATTAGGGTGTGTCAATTTTGTCAACTTTTCCCAAATCAATTTTGGTAGTGAAAATATAGTGTCTTTTCATGTCAAAACTTGAAATTGGCCAATCAAAATGAAATAAAATAACCCTTACCTACATCAATTTTACCTTAAAGTTTCAGAAATTGACTCTTTTACTAAATAATAGGACAAAAATTGATTAACTACTCATCTGTCACAGAATTATCCCACTGATCGCAGATGGAGTGTTTTCAAGGTCATATAGTTGTTGTACAATGTACAAGTCACAACATGAATAGGACTGTCCCTCACTCTCAGTCCTCAATTGCCTCTTAGATGTCATAGACGGTGGTTTGCTGTTATTGCTCTTGTACCTACTTCATAGTTATTCTATTAGACGAATACTGCAGTTTAACTGTAAATATGGATTACTGATTATTACAATTATTTATTATTACCATATTCTTCTGTCTAATTATGTTGTAATCCCATGAAATATTTTTTTATTCAATTTTAGAACATCGAATGACTAAACTTTGAAACATCGTAATTGATATAAAATACTTAAATGTTTTTCTTTCTTTACAGATATTCCTAAGATGCCAAAATTGAAGACAAGAGGTCAGTCGTCATGCCACTTCAGCCTGTTAGTCGGTACAGGCAAGGAGCTTCCCGTATCAGAACTACCAACAGTGCGAGACATGCTGAGACTAGGGTTACTCCTTCGTGAACAAAATACAAAGGATAGAAGGAACTACACAGAGAAAGAGCTCATAAGGGACATGATTCCCCCTCTTCTGCATCAGTGGAAAAAAGCTAATGTGTTATTCAAACCACCTGTACTCAATCAGTATAGAACTATTGAGCTAAACTTAACAAAGCTGTGGCACAAAGCAGTTGAGACATCACTTGGTAAAGGAAAATGAGCAAAGAAAAATAAATTTCTACACACACTTGATACTCTTCTTGACATTTTTAACTGCCAGTGTCCCATAGAGTTGTGTTCTGAAGCCAATTGTTCTCCCTCATGCAGAAGAGAACCTCACCCTCACATTGATTGTCGCTGTCCTCGTGAGAAGAAGATCCCTGTTTTGGAGCTGGCTTTCATAAAGGCGCAGAGAACAAAGGCAGGAGGCCAAGGAAGTATGCAGATTGGTTCGGCAGATTATTCAGAAACCAAAAAACAGATTGTTATTGCTAAGAAAAAAGAGAAAATCTGAGAGAGGGAAGAAAGGAAGAAAAAGAAGAGTGAAGAAGCCACCCAAAGAGATGAAGAGCTCTATCAAGAGGTTTCTCACTTCTTTGAAAGCTCTTCAGATGAACAGAAAGAAGCAACATCAGATGATAGCTCCAAAATGCCATCTGAACCTTCGCCGAAGAGAATGAAATACAACACTAAAGACATCTCAAACATTGCCCTTGCCAGTATTCGCCACCATACGGGGCTACGAGAGACTGCAGAGATTGCCACTGCCGCTTGGATAGATGCAGGCCTCATCAGCCGAGAGGATACATCCTTAGTGATAGATCATAATAAGATAAGAAGAGCACAAGAAAAAATAATGAAGGAAATATCTGATCAGCATGAAAAAGATTTGAAGGAGGAAGGTCTCTCTTGTCTTTTGTTTGATGGAAGAAGAGGTGACACAAAAGTTCTCCTAGAGGTAGAGGGAATGGACAGAAAGTTTCCCTGTCTCATCAAAGAAGAACACTACTCTGTGTGTTCCGAACCTGGTGGCCGCTATTTGTTTCACTTTGTTCCTGAAGCAGAAGTAGAAGGCAAGAAACATGCAGAGGCCATTGCTGATCAAATAATATGTTGGCTTCAAGAAAGAAGACTTGACATTTCACTGCAGGCCGTTGGTGGAGACTCAACTACGGTGAACACTGGATGGCAGGGCGGTGTTATGACGCATTTAGAGAAAAAACTTGGAAGAAGGCTTGTTTGGATTGTATGTGATTTGCACACAGGGGAACTACCTCTTCGTCGTCTCATCCAGGAACTTGATGGTCCTACAAAGAGCAACAACAAGTGGTGAGGCCCCCTTGGCAACATGCTAGATGAAGCAACGGAATTAGAAATAAATACAAAATTTCCAGTGGTCGAAGTAGGCCCTCCCCTTCCAGTGTTGTCTGAAGAAGTTATCAAAGACCTCAGCACGGATCAATCTTACGCTTATCGTATTGTTCAAGCAATCAGATCAGGAGAGTTGCCTCAAAATCTGGTTCTCTTGGAGATTGGACCCGTAAGTCACAGTCGTTGGTTAACTACAGCGATTCGTTTCTGCAGGATTTGGGTTTCCAAACATGCACTGAAGGGCAAAATGCTACAGAATTTGATGTTGATTGTTGAATTTATTTTTGGGTTTTATCTTCCTCACTGGTTCAATGTAAAACTTAATCCAATGTGGACGGAGGGGCCCAACCAATCTTGTTTCAATTACACCTACTGAGAACTCAAAGGAAAGTAGTGGTGGACATCGTGTTACCTGTGGTGAGAAGGTCCGCTTGGTATGCTAGGCCAGAGGCAGTTTTGCAAGCAATACTCTGCAGCCAATGTACCAAAGAGCGAACTGAGGCTGTGAAAATCATTCTAAAGCTTAGAGGAACATCACTAGATGATGACCAGCTGGGAGACTGCTCTGTTCAGACAAGGAAGGTACCTCCGATAAACGTCAATGCCACGAAATTGTCAGAATTAGTTAACTTGAGTTCGGAAGTTTTGGAGCCACCACTGACAACATGTATAACAAACAAAGATTTAACACAACTTAAAGAGGCCCCAATGCAAGTGCCAAAGTGGCCTTCTCACACTCAGAGTGTGGAGAGATGTGTGAAAATGGTCACAGAAGCAGCTAGTCAAGTTTACAGTCACAAGAGGCGAGAAGGCTACATCAAAGCGCAAGTAGCAAGCCGAATGCTGATGTCAAGGAACCGCAGCAAAAAGGACATGACTGCATTGGTTACTTTCAAATAAAGACTCTGAATATCTTATTGCCATTTTAAATGTTGATAGGATGTTTGCGCACATTTGTTATTTTGTTACGAATTTACGGAAAAATGGAATTTTTTAATTAAAATTGATGTAGGTAGGAGTTATTTTTTATTGTTTTTAAGCAAGGATATTATTTTGTATGCCAAATGATTACATTAAATTACTACCAAATCACATGATTTTCAATGTAGTCATTTCATCCCCAAAACAAACTGACACACCCTATTACACATTCCTCACTCAAGACACTTTAAATTATGTCGGTCTTTCCTCCCCCCGAAACATTACTTTAACTATGAATGTATGAGTATAGGCGAGCGTGAAGATTTTGAGCTCTACTACAACAGATTTAATAAAGATGTTCCTTACATTATAGCGGGTGAATGTGAGCGTTATTGTGTGAATGACGTACGTGTACTTAGAGTATGCTTTCAAGCCTTTAGAAGGATGTACATAATCCGTTTCAACTGTGATCCCCTACAAGCCGCAACCACGATCGCGTCATTGTGCTTTGCCTTATTCAAGAACAACTTCATGCCAAAAGACACGCTAGCCGTCATTCCCCGAAATGTACCGCGCAGTTATGGGTATAAGGCTATTTACTGGCTCACACATATACAACAACAGACACGTGTATACATAAAACATGCTCGCAACACGGGGGAAGTGGCAATCAAGATCAATGGTCATGGTTTTTGGGCAGATGGTCTAAGGCTCTAAGCGATGACCCCATCACTGGTGAGAAGACGGTGTACTCCTTTAACGGCTGCCGGTGGCATGGATGTCCACGTCCTGAGTGCTGTATCACAGGGGACCTCCATGGGAGATCTCCTGCCGACAGCCTCGCATGGACCCGTACTCGCGACCAGCTTATAAGCTCCCAATTCGCTCACAAGGTTTTGTGGGAACATGAATATGTTGCCTGGATGGAAAGCGATGAGCAGTATAGCAAAGAAATATGGGCCATCAAAAGTACAGTGGTGGTGGACCCCCTCAAATGTGGTGACAGGTTGTTTGGAGGGCGTACAAACCCCTTCAAACTATACTTTCCGCCTACGGACGGGGTGAAGTTTCACTACTACGATTTCTGCTCATTATACCCTTACATGATGAAGAACAATCCGTACCCGGTAGGTGCGCCTGAAAAACCATGCCTACCATCGAAGAGTTCTCATCTAACTTGAGTGAGAGCTACTTTGGGTTTTCTTTCGTAGATGTGCTCCCCCCTCGCCATTTATGGATGCCAATCTTGCCTGTTGTTATAGACCACAACTCATGTCCCTCTGTGTGTGAAGTGCGCAGAGGAGAACTACGGGGACTGTAATCACACGATCAACCAGAGGAAGATCAGAGGCGTATATACAAGTTCTGAGCTGTTCCTAGCCCTTCGCCAAGGGTACAGAATACTGAAGATATATGAGGTGTGGAGGTTTCAGAAGCTCCCCAACCTTTTCACACCATATATAAATAGTGTTTTGAAGGATAAAGTAGAAGCCTCAGGCTAAGCTACCCGCGAGGAGTTGAGACCGAAAATGAGAAAACGGCGTATATTCAACCCTACCATGATCGTGAAGGGATACAACTTGATCGTACCCAAATTGTGAGGAACTCTGGCAAGCGCTTAATAGTCTTTTGGGCAAGTTTGCCCAGAATACAGACAAGGGGGACGTACATTTAGCTCAAAGTTATTGCGAAGTCGGATTATGCAAACGCCAACGATAAAGAAGTCATGGAAATCGTGAATGTGAGTAATACGTACATAATAAGGTACAACTGGACCGTATTGGCTACAGATACATCACGTGTCACGAACATACCTGTAGCCAGTTTCACAACAGCCTACGCAAGTATCAAGTTGTGGCATCTGTTGCATTCTCTCGGTCGGCGGGAATATATGCCTCCTATCGGGGAATTCCTTGGAGAGTTGACTGACGAGATCAAGGATGAGTATGGAGGCAACGCATACGCCGATTCTTTTGTCTCAACAGGCTCAAAAACTTACGGGGTGCGTGTGAGGGTGGGAGAGAAGTACAAGCACATCGTGAAGGCTAAATTCATCACGCTTAACCATGCCAACCGCCAAATCGTCAACTTTGAATCGCTCAAAGATCTAGTGAGCTTAGAAGATGAGGGTGACCAGCCACCCGCACTGGTTGTGGGGACTCATAACTTCTGAGCACAGAAATTAGGGGGCGTAAAGGAACTTAGGGGCACGAAGGTTTGTCGTGACACCTATAGGAAGCGATACAAGGTGCCTGGCAGCTAGGACACCGTGCCCTTTGGATACTGTATCGACTAGATACACCCCTTGCAATGCTTAGCCGTATTTAATTATGTATGTATCTGTTACATCTTTCTTTTATCATATGTTCTTTGTACCCCTGTTTATCATGCACTTTTAACGATTTTCTGTGTATTGTATTTGTACTGATAATAAATTTCTTGTTTTGTATTAGGTTGCTTTTCATTCTAACAACCTTCATTATATTAGTTATGGGGAAATAAAAGTTGTATATGTACACACCAGTCATTAATAATGCAGGATGTTTTCCACAGTTTATTAATGACGCAAACTTAGTCTCAGTATTAACCCTTTCTGTGCCAGCGATTCCATATGGCATCATCAACAAAAAGTACGTGTAATTTCCTCAGATTAGCTTCAATGATGGCTTATGGCATTTGGATATAACAATTAACTGTATAGCAATATCTGGCAGTGTTTTGGACACTGGCCTGAGCATTTAGAACACAAAAAGAGATGCAGAAACTGTATGAAGGGCTACTCTCGTCTAAAATGCAGAAAGTGTGATGTACCATTATGTTTAACAAAGGACAAAAACTGCTTTAATGCATTCCATTGGAAGTAGTATGGCCTACCGTTGTGTTTAGCAAAGGACAAATATTGTTATTATTTGTTTCATTCAAAGTACCAAAGTTATGTTAGTGTCTCTTATTACTTCATAGCGTCAATTGAGCCATATAATTTCTAGTGCAATTAATTAAGTAAATTTCTAAGCAAAGTTTCGTTTATGTTTCCATACCTACGTATTTTTAACATTTTTAAGTGTTAAAATTTTTCTTAGCTCAAAACAATAATTTGGGACAGAAAGGGTTAATATTACAGACACCATCATCGCTCTTTGCAATACATGTCAATCAAATAAGTACCCACAGAGCCGAATAAACGCATGTTTTCCACATTCAATAGTAATTACGTTAGGACAGCTAATATTATTTTAAGTCATTTTATAATCAAGGTTTTAGTCTTCCTGCAAGCGTTTGAAGAGCTTGTTAAGTATACATTCGCTTAGTATGAAAAGTTAAAATAACTTATGTCTACATGAATAAGCTGGCTACTTATCTTCTCATAGTCAAATTTCAGTTGAAGCCTATACATGTACCGATGTGTCGCGTGTTGAAATCTTCTAGCTCGTTAGAATGTCGTTATTTTACTGAGGTTATTGCTCAAATGAAAAATTCGTTTAAATGATAAGAATATGTAATATAACAATGGATACACAAAGGTTACAAACAACAGCAGTCAGGATGGTTCATACGAGAATGTTTGGTTAGGAAGCTCTGATAAAAGATGTAAGAAAATTAAGAAGGTAAATGAAAGTTTTAAAGCATAACATAGGAGAGAGATTGGAAGGAAATAGAGAACTTTAAAGATAAAGCGAAAATTTAAGAGTAAAGAGGTCTGGTTCCGAGTGAAAATTCGACAATACTTTTATGCGATATAAAATGTTTCTAACGGGGATTTAAGACAAAGTAAGCAGCTGGCTTCTTTAAAAGGAGCCGATTGAATTACTTTGAATACGTTAGTGACATTCCATCCCACAAAATTAACTATACGTCTGAATGACAAACGTTCAGTTTCATTAGAATTAAGATGCTTACCCGCTAATTTGAGAGCAATACCCTGAGTCCCTCGTACATTTTTGCAGTCAAAATGTTTTAAGACATCAAGATTATAAACATTTTTATTAATTTTATATTTATATATATATATATATATATGTGTTAAACACAAAACGTGCATGGAACAAGGAACTCTTCTGGGAAAATTAAATCCACTATAGTCCGAATAAGTAATGGTAAATGACAAATACCATAGTTTTTTTCTTTTTCATGATTTTAGCCCGACGTGGGCAACGGGTCTCTCGCAAAGAGATCCCATAAATATAGCTTCCCTCACCAGCTATCTGCAAAGCAGACAGGATCCAGCTTTGGGACGTGGATCTAGGGTTTAAAGCAAGCCTAGATCCCTACACTCAGAACCTCTATATAAGTAAAAGACTCGTTGCATTCACGTCGTGTTGAATAAATCAAAGAAAAAGGGGGTAACTATTGTATTTTTAGCCAAAAAAAACAAAACTTAAACCTCAACCGGGACATTGAGCGTCCACTTTTCAAGGCACGAAACACGTCCGTTTAGTATACACAAACTCAGAATGGTTCCCTGAGAACATTATATGTTAAACACAGACCGTGCATGGAACAAGGAACTCTTCTGGGAAAATTAAATCCACTATAGTCCGAATAAGTAATGGTAAATGACAAATACCATAGTTTTTTTCCTTTTTCATGATTTTAGCCCGACGTGGGCAACGGGTCTCTCGCAAAGAGATCCCATAAATATAGCTTCCCTCACCAGCTATCTGCAAAGCAGACAGGATCCAGCTTTGGGACGTGGATCTAGGGTTTAAAGCAAGCCTAGATCCCTACACTCAGAACCTCTATATAAGTAAAAGACTCGTTGCATTCACGTCGTGTTGAATAAATCAAAGAAAAAGGGGGTAACTATTGTATTTTTAGCCAAAAAAACCAAAACTTAAACCTCAACCGGGACATTGAGCGTCCACTTTTCAAGGCACGAAACACGTCCGTTTAGTATACACAAACTCAGAATGGTTCCCTGAGAACATTATATGTTAAACACAGACCGTGCATGGAACAAGGAACTCTTCTGGGAAAATTAAATCCACTATAGTCCGAATAAGTAATGGTAAATGACAAATACCATAGTTTTTTTCCTTTTTCATGATTTTAGCCCGACGTGGGCAACGGGTCTCTCGCAAAGAGATCCCATAAATATAGCTTCCCTCACCAGCTATCTGCAAAGCAGACAGGATCCAGCTTTGGGACGTGGATCTAGGGTTTAAAGCAAGCCTAGATCCCTACACTCAGAACCTCTATATAAGTAAAAGACTCGTTGCATTCACGTCGTGTTGAATAAATCAAAGAAAAAGGGGGTAACTATTGTATTTTTAGCCAAAAAAACCAAAACTTAAACCTCAACCGGGACATTGAGCGTCCACTTTTCAAGGCACGAAACACGTCCGTTTAGTATACACAAACTCAGAATGGTTCCCTGAGAACATTATATGTTAAACACAGACCGTGCATGGAACAAGGAACTCTTCTGGGAAAATTAAATCCACTATAGTCCGAATAAGTAATGGTAAATGACAAATACCATAGTTTTTTCTTTTTCATGATTTTAGCCCGACGTGGGCAACGGGTCTCTCGCAAAGAGATCCCATAAATATAGCTTCCCTCACCAGCTATCTGCAAAGCAGACAGGATCCAGCTTTGGGACGTGGATCTAGGGTTTAAAGCAAGCCTAGATCCCTACACTCAGAACCTCTATATAAGTAAAAGACTCGTTGCATTCACGTCGTGTTGAATAAATCAAAGAAAAAGGGGGTAACTATTGTATTTTTAGCCAAAAAAAACCAAAACTTAAACCTCAACCGGGACATTGAGCGTCCACTTTTCAAGGCACGAAACACGTCCGTTTAGTATACACAAACTCAGAATGGTTCCCTGAGAACATTATATGTTAAACACAGACCGTGCATGGAACAAGGAACTCTTCTGGGAAAATTAAATCCACTATAGTCCGAATAAGTAATGGTAAATGACAAATACCATAGTTTTTTTCTTTTTCATGATTTTAGCCCGACGTGGGCAACGGGTCTCTCGCAAAGAGATCCCATAAATATAGCTTCCCTCACCAGCTATCTGCAAAGCAGACAGGATCCAGCTTTGGGACGTGGATCTAGGGTTTAAAGCAAGCCTAGATCCCTACACTCAGAACCTCTATATAAGTAAAAGACTCGTTGCATTCACGTCGTGTTGAATAAATCAAAGAAAAAGGGGGTAACTATTGTATTTTTAGCCAAAAAAACCAAAACTTAAACCTCAACCGGGACATTGAGCGTCCACTTTTCAAGGCACGAAACACGTCCGTTTAGTATACACAAACTCAGAATGGTTCCCTGAGAACATTATATGTTAAACACAGACCGTGCATGGAACAAGGAACTCTTCTGGGAAAATTAAATCCACTATAGTCCGAATAAGTAATGGTAAATGACAAATACCATAGTTTTTTTCTTTTTCATGATTTTAGCCCGACGTGGGCAACGGGTCTCTCGCAAAGAGATCCCATAAATATAGCTTCCCTCACCAGCTATCTGCAAAGCAGACAGGATCCAGCTTTGGGACGTGGATCTAGGGTTTAAAGCAAGCCTAGATCCCTACACTCAGAACCTCTATATAAGTAAAAGACTCGTTGCATTCACGTCGTGTTGAATAAATCAAAAAAAAGGGGGTAACTATTGTATTTTTAGCCAAAAAAACAAAACTTAAACCTCAACCGGGACATTGAGCGTCCACTTTTCAAGGCACGAAACACGTCCGTTTAGTATACACAAACTCAGAATGGTTCCCTGAGAACATTATATGTTAAACACAGACCGTGCATGGAACAAGGAACTCTTCTGGGAAAATTAAATCCACTATAGTCCGAATAAGTAATGGTAAATGACAAATACCATAGTTTTTTTCTTTTTCATGATTTTAGCCCGACGTGGGCAACGGGTCTCTCGCAAAGAGATCCCATAAATATAGCTTCCCTCACCAGCTATCTGCAAAGCAGACAGGATCCAGCTTTGGGACGTGGATCTAGGGTTTAAAGCAAGCCTAGATCCCTACACTCAGAACCTCTATATAAGTAAAAGACTCGTTGCATTCACGTCGTGTTGAATAAATCAAAGAAAAAGGGGGTAACTATTGTATTTTTAGCCAAAAAAACCAAAACTTAAACCTCAACCGGGACATTGAGCGTCCACTTTTCAAGGCACGAAACACGTCCGTTTAGTATACACAAACTCAGAATGGTTCCCTGAGAACATTATATGTTAAACACAGACCGTGCATGGAACAAGGAACTCTTCTGGGAAAATTAAATCCACTATAGTCCGAATAAGTAATGGTAAATGACAAATACCATAGTTTTTTTCTTTTTCATGATTTTAGCCCGACGTGGGCAACGGGTCTCTCGCAAAGAGATCCCATAAATATAGCTTCCCTCACCAGCTATCTGCAAAGCAGACAGGATCCAGCTTTGGGACGTGGATCTAGGGTTTAAAGCAAGCCTAGATCCCTACACTCAGAACCTCTATATAAGTAAAAGACTCGTTGCATTCACGTCGTGTTGAATAAATCAAAGAAAAAGGGGGTAACTATTGTATTTTTAGCCAAAAAAAACAAAACTTAAACCTCAACCGGGACATTGAGCGTCCACTTTTCAAGGCACGAAACACGTCCGTTTAGTATACACAAACTCAGAATGGTTCCCTGAGAACATTATATGTTAAACACAGACCGTGCATGGAACAAGGAACTCTTCTGGGAAAATTAAATCCACTATAGTCCGAATAAGTAATGGTAAATGACAAATACCATAGTTTTTTTCTTTTTCATGATTTTAGCCCGACGTGGGCAACGGGTCTCTCGCAAAGAGATCCCATAAATATAGCTTCCCTCACCAGCTATCTGCAAAGCAGACAGGATCCAGCTTTGGGACGTGGATCTAGGGTTTAAAGCAAGCCTAGATCCCTACACTCAGAACCTCTATAAGTAAAAGACTCGTTGCATTCACGTCGTGTTGAATAAATCAAAGAAAAAGGGGGTAACTATTGTATTTTTAGCCAAAAAAACCAAAACTTAAACTTGTTCCATGCACGGTTTGTGTTTAACATATAATGTTCTCAGGGAACCATTCTGAGTTTGTGTATACTAAACGGACGTGTTTCGTGCCTTGAAAAGTGGACGCTCAATGTCCCGGTTGAGGTTTAAGTTTTGGTTTTTTTTGGCTAAAAATACAATAGTTACCCCCTTTTTCTTTGATTTATTCAACACGACGTGAATGCAACGAGTCTTTTACTTATATAGAGGTTCTGAATGTAGGGATCTAGGCTTGCTTTAAACCCTAGATCCATGTCCCAAAGCTGGATCCTGTCTGCTTTGCAGATAGCTGGTGAGGGAAGCTATATTTATGGGATCTCTTTGCGAGAGACCCGTTGCCCACGTCGGGCTAAAATCATGAAAAGAAAAAAACTATGGTATTTGTCATTTACCATTACTTATTCGGACTATAGTGGATTTAATTTTCCCAGAAGAGTTCCTTGTTCCATGCACGTTTTGTGTTTAACATATAATGTTCTCAGGGAACCATTCTGAGTTTGTGTATACTAAACGGACGTGTTTCGTGCCTTGAAAAGTGGACGCTCAATGTCCCGGTTGAGGTTTAAGTTTTGGTTTTTTTGGCTAAAAATACAATAGTTACCCCCTTTTTCTTTGATTTATTCAACACGACGTGAATGCAACGAGTCTTTTACTTATATAGAGGTTCTGAATGTAGGGATCTAGGCTTGCTTTAAACCCTAGATCCATGTCCCAAAGCTGGATCCTGTCTGCTTTGCAGATAGCTGGTGAGGGAAGCTATATTTATGGGATCTCTTTGCGAGAGACCCGTTGCCCACGTCGGGCTAAAATCATGAAAAAGAAAAAAACTATGGTATTTGTCATTTACCATTACTTATTCGGACTATAGTGGATTTAATTTTCCCAGAAGAGTTCCTTGTTCCATGCACGGTTTGTGTTTAACATATAATGTTCTCAGGGAACCATTCTGAGTTTGTGTATACTAAACGGACGTGTTTCGTGCCTTGAAAAGTGGACGCTCAATGTCCCGGTTGAGGTTTAAGTTTTGGTTTTTTTGGCTAAAAATACAATAGTTACCCCCTTTTTCTTTGATTTATTCAACACGACGTGAATGCAACGAGTCTTTTACTTATATAGAGGTTCTGAATGTAGGGATCTAGGCTTGCTTTAAACCCTAGATCCATGTCCCAAAGCTGGATCCTGTCTGCTTTGCAGATAGCTGGTGAGGGAAGCTATATTTATGGGATCTCTTTGCGAGAGACCCGTTGCCCACGTCGGGCTAAAATCATGAAAAAGAAAAAAACTATGGTATTTGTCATTTACCATTACTTATTCGGACTATAGTGGATTTAATTTTCCCAGAAGAGTTCCTTGTTCCATGCACGGTTTGTGTTTAACATATAATGTTCTCAGGGAACCATTCTGAGTTTGTGTATACTAAACGGACGTGTTTCGTGCCTTGAAAAGTGGACGCTCAATGTCCCGGTTGAGGTTTAAGTTTTGGTTTTTTTGGCTAAAAATACAATAGTTACCCCCTTTTCTTTGATTTATTCAACACGACGTGAATGCAACGAGTCTTTTACTTATATAGAGGTTCTGAATGTAGGGATCTAGGCTTGCTTTAAACCCTAGATCCATGTCCCAAAGCTGGATCCTGTCTGCTTTGCAGATAGCTGGTGAGGGAAGCTATATTTATGGGATCTCTTTGCGAGAGACCCGTTGCCCACGTCGGGCTAAAATCATGAAAAAGAAAAAAACTATGGTATTTGTCATTTACCATTACTTATTCGGACTATAGTGGATTTAATTTTCCCAGAAGAGTTCCTTGTTCCATGCACGGTTTGTGTTTAACATATAATGTTCTCAGGGAACCATTCTGAGTTTGTGTATACTAAACGGACGTGTTTCGTGCCTTGAAAAGTGGACGCTCAATGTCCCTGTTGAGGTTTAAGTTTTGGTTTTTTTTGGCTAAAAATACAATAGTTACCCCCTTTTTCTTTGATTTATTCAACACGACGTGAATGCAACGAGTCTTTTACTTATATAGAGGTTCTGAATGTAGGGATCTAGGCTTGCTTTAAACCCTAGATCCATGTCCCAAAGCTGGATCCTGTCTGCTTTGCAGATAGCTGGTGAGGGAAGCTATATTTATGGGATCTCTTTGCGAGAGACCCGTTGCCCACGTCGGGCTAAAATCATGAAAAAGAAAAAAACTATGGTATTTGTCATTTACCATTACTTATTCGGACTATAGTGGATTTAATTTTCCCAGAAGAGTTCCTTGTTCCATGCACGGTTTGTGTTTAACATATAATGTTCTCAGGGAACCATTCTGAGTTTGTGTATATATATATATATATATACACACACACTAATTTTGCAAACATTAAATGGTTCATAGGTGAATTAATGATGTAAACAGTTTTTAAAATATGAACAATAGATGAAGTGAAAATCTAATGATGATGCAGTCCTAGATTAGTTTAAGCGATGTATTTATAGCCTTGAGGTGTGCTTCGGTCAGGACAACTAATCTTTTACGAGTGTTGTCGTTCATCGTTCTCTATGTTTACCCTTTTATTGCGTATTTCTCTGCGATAAACGATCTACATATTTGTCGTGGATAAAACATGATGGTAGGACGCCTCAGTAAATATATAAATAAACCGTTGCGGAAGTCGACGCCGTATTAACATTATATATATATATATATATATATATATATATATAATATATATATATATATATATATATATATATATATACTCATGTATGTGTATATATATACACATCATCAGAAATCTGATGTGTGAGAAACGCCTTTCCCCCTGCACGAATGCAGCTAGAAGTGACGTGAATTAATCTAACGAGGCCGCTAAACCGGACACGGCGGAACCCGCCGGAACGCTGCGTAAAAGGTGCCATGAAATTTTTTCCTACTCAAATAAACCTTAGATTAGCCTATCTCCGGCCTCGGGAATGTTTGTTTGTTTTGTTTGTTTGTTTTTTAAATTTCTCTCATGAAAGACCGTGAAGTCTTCTAAAGTAACCCCAGGAGGAAATTCTCAAATTGATCCTTTTTTTTAATATCTCTCATGAAAGAAACCTCATAAAGGAACCCAAGGAGGAGGAGGACCCCTCATGAAGGACGGTGAGGAGGAAATTTCCAAATTTATCCAATTTCCTCTACCCAAATGCTGGCATACTACTAACATCCATGTTGCGAATTCTATTCGTTTTTGTTTTTGAACATTAGTCAATGAAGTTGGGAAAAAGGTTTAATTAACTTGGTATGAAGCATACGAACCAGGGCAGGGTCGGTCCTTGGGGTGTGCGACGTGTGTCCCTGCACAGGGCGCCAAAATCGACATTGCAATTAGCAGTCGTTTTAAATTTCACCCCCAGTGTTTCTAGTTTTCTAGTGTTTCTAGTGTTTCTAGTTTCTAGTTTTCAATAAATATTTTAATCGCAGATATTTCTTAAAAAATCAAACCTTGTAGTAAATTTCTTACAGCAAATTCTTAAAAATTATAATAGTATAGTGTATATGTATATTTAAAGTCTCTCCAAAGGCGAGCTGACGTCACCACAATCAAATGTTCTCCAAGTACTCGAACAAGCCCCTATTCACAGGAAATATAGAGCAAGGGGAAAAACGAAAATTCCTCGACTGCTCATTGGTCCACGCACCATGGATTCTCCACAATGCATCATCGGAGGTACAATATTGACAAATCAATCTTGGTTTAGCATTAGACGAAACTAGACGCTGTTCCATTCAATTTACAAATTACGAGTAAATTCCCAAGTTTATTATTTATATTCGGTTGTTGTTGTTGTTGGTCAGCCGATCAGCCCACCCTGATCGAGCAAGCCGGCGGCACGCAGGTAACCGATCGCCCTCTCCGGAGTGGACCAGAGTTTCAGCGCACTTGTGATGTTGTGTTGTGTTCTTTGTTGTGCTACAGCGGTAAAGTCTGTCATAATGTGTTCAATTGTTTGTGGTGTGTCCTGGCACAGGTGGCAGGTGTCGTCTGTGAAGTTGTCTAGTCTGTGTTTATATGTCTGTAAGTTGGGGTGATGTCCACATCGGAATCGGGCTAAGTTAACTCGATCCGATCTGCTCAGGTTGGTCTCTAACCTGTCAATGAGTGGCGGCTTCGCACCTAGGACCGCATTCGGACCGAGTCGTGTTAGTGTTCTGTGGGTTAGGTGTGTGTGTATGTGTTTTCTGTACTGTGTGATGTCTGTGGGGCGTGGTATGGAATGGAGTATTTGGTTATAATGTCTCTCTGGGGTTACCTTAATGGTGCGACTTGTTGGTGCATGATTGTACATGTAGTGGCAAGGGTGTTGTCGGTTAGTTGTCGCTGTTGCCATGAATTGTGTTCCCCTCATGTCTAAATGTTCCCTAACTTTCAGTATTTTTGTTTCTGTGTGCAGGTGTTCTATTGGTGTTGTTTGTGTACATTCTGTAATGATACGAAGTGCGTTGTTTTGTATTGTCTGTAAGGTGTTTATGTGTGTGTTTGAGATAATGAGTGCCCAGCATGGGCTAGCATAGTCCATAACTGAGCAAATATATTGTTTGCATATGAATGATGTTGTTTCCTGCTGGTGTCCAAAGTTTGTGCCTGTAAGTACCCTAAGCGTGTTAAGTCTTGACGTACATTTGTTTTTAATGTCCTGAATGTGGTTTGCAAAAGATAATGATGTGTTGTGTGTGACCCCAAGTATTTTGGTCCTGTGAGTGTGTGGAATGTTGATGTTGTTTAGTGTAAGCTGTGGAGTTATCTGGTGTTCTTTTGTGTTGCTTGTTAGCAAGGTGATGGTTGATTTTGTGGGCGCTACTTTGAGTCTATTGTGTGTGAGCCAGTCTTGTATACTCTAAGGTTAGCCCGAGAGAAAGGAAAGAGTAGGGGGTTAAAAGAGGAGAATAAGGGGTTAAGTAAGTAGCAAAACATATCATTCGTGGGTTAACATTCATTCAGAAAAAGAGAAAGAAAGTCTCATCATCATCCTCATCCGCCGGCCACTGCCGACAAGTCAGAAAAATAGTCGAAGAGAATAGGAAAGGGGTGAAAGATGAAAAGAAGTAAAATAAGAACGCTTACAAATCATGCAAACACAGTCTTAATTCAAACACTGTCATACCATGCAAACTACAGACATGCAAGTAAAGAGAGGATAAGAAAAGGGAAAAAAGTTTTCTATGGGTGTTTGAATGTCATGCATGTATAAGTTGAACGATGTTGGTGAGAGAACAGAGCCTTGAAGTACCCCGTTCGGAAAAAGCTTGTTTTTGGATGACTTGCCCTTAAATGTGACGTGTGAGTATCTTCTTGAAAGATAGTTGCTCAGCCACCTTTTGGTGTTATTGTGCATGTTTGTGTTGAGTATTTTGTTCATGAGAGGGAAGCGTGGGATAGCATCAAGTGCTTTACTAATGTCTATTGTTGCTAATAATGTACGTTGAGCTGGTCGTCTGGAGTTGATGCCATCCATGATGTGCTGCTTGAGGTTAGTGAGTAATGTCGTGGTTGAGTGGTGAGGTCTGAATCCATGTTAAGTAGGCGATAGTGGTATGTATAGGTTGGTGATTTGTAAGATTAGTCTTTCTGTTACTTTGGAAGGTGTGCATAGTAAAGTAATGGGTCGAGAGGAAGCTAGTTCTGTTGGATTTTTGTTTGGTTTGAGTAGTGTAATAATTTTACCTTGTTTCCATATGTCAGGAATAATACAGTGTTCGTATGAATATGTGCTAATGTTTTTGAGGGCTAGTATTCCCTGTGGGCCCAAGTGTTTAAGGTGTATGTTAGATATGTTGTCTGGTCCAGTAGCCTTCGAATTCTTAATGTTTTTGATGATCTTGGTGGTCTGGTCTGTATTGAAGGGTGTAATGGTCGTGTCGAGTCTGTAGGTTTTCTTGTGTCTGGCTGTTTGTCTGTTTGCGTGTTTCTGGTTGTTGTCTCTGTTTAAGTGACTTATCTTTGCGTAGTGATTAACTAGAATGTTAGCTTGTTGTGTATATGCTGGGATATTACTTTGGTTGCGATAGATAGCCGCGTGTGAGGTGTGAATGCCGCTGTTAGAGTGGGTAATGCTGTTTATAGTCTTGTATAGCCTGAATGTATCTGTGGAGTGGTTTAGTGTTGTTATGAATTCCCTAAATGTTTTTGTTTGTTTTTCTTTGAGTTTGTTGTTTATTTCTGTGTTGAGCTGTTGTATCTGCTGTTTTATGGCTTCTGTGTGTGGTGTTTGTGTGTTATGTTTGAGGTTGTTACGTTGCCTTATGAGGTGGGCTATTTCTCTAGTGTAATTTGGGTTGTATTTCCTAATGTTGCCCTTCGGTATATATTTGTTTGCATTATTGATGATCTGATTAAATGTCTTGAGTGTTGTATTGATGTTTATGATGGATGTGCTGTTTAATGTGGTGAACTGTTCCTCAGTCTGTATTTTGAACTGCACTCAATCAGCTTCCTTGTAATTTTTGTAAGTGTGTCTAGGGCTGTTGGGGCAGAGTGTAGAACGTGTTGTAATGATGATGGGCAGGTGGACTGATGACAGTTGTTTACCTGTTCTCCAGTGTGTATGTGTTGCTAGTAAGGGGGAACAGAACGTTGTGTCTGGGGAGGAGTTTGATGTGGTATGTGTGTATGTTCTTCTGTATTGTTAAGAATGAAGAGGCTGTTTAGTTGTGTGGCTATGTTGGCGCCTCTGGTGTTGCTTTGGTTGTGCAGGTACCAACTAGTGTCTTTAGCGTTGAAGTCTCCTCCTAAGATGACATTAGTGAGAGAGGCCAGATTGTGTAACTGTGGATTGTAATTGGCTGGCACCTGAGGTGAACTATCTGGTGGGATGTAAATGTTGATGAGTGTGGTGTTGTGTTTTGCGCGTGTTTTAATGTTAACTGTCTGTATTTCTATCGTGTTATCTGCTTGGATTGTGTTTGTAATGTTTTGGGTGGCATGAGTGTAGCTAATGCTTTTACGTATGTGATGAGTCCACCCCCTTGACCTCCAGTACGCTCTTGACGGATCGCCGTGAAGTCAGGGATGGTGGTGTTTTGTGTGTGCGTTTTAGTTTTGTTTCATGTATTAAGTGCTATGTGAATGTTTTGTTTGTGTACGAATTCCCTAAGCTGCATGATTTTGTTTGTGAGGCCATCTACGTTGTACTGTAATATGCTAATATTATGCTTCTGTATGTGCTTATGGTCATATTGTGACTATGTCTTTGTGTATGGTGACATGTGTAAGTTGTAGTGGGGCCTGGATTAGTCTTAATTTCGCCGGAGAGTAAGAGTAGTCCGGGGAGCACGCAATTGCTCCCCGTAAATGAAAAAAATAGCACCTTCGTCCCCGGGAGCCGATCGGCACTCTGACCGTGCCAGGCAACAGGCCGTAGACAGCCGCTGCATGGAGATTTGAGGAAGTTTGGCCACCAGCGCGTTGATGTTTCGGTTTGACGTCGCCTCTTCTTCGCGTTGACGTGTCCCGCGCTGGAGGATACAGCCACTGTTAGAAGCTTCCTCGTCAGCTACTAACTGTCGACATACGTTGAGGTTTTTAGCTCCTTTCTATCAGTTTCTTATTATCTTTGGTCAAAATGTGCTGTTTAATACTGTCATTTCTTTTTGTACCTTATTTTCTTTATTAATTTGTCCAACAATTGGGATTTTTAGCCAAAAACCAAAACTTAAACCTCAACTGGCAGAATTGAACGTCCACTTTTCAAGGCATATAACATAGTTACCCCTTTTACTTTGATGTATTCAATCCGACGTGAATGGAATGAGTCTTTTGCTTATATTGAGGTTCTAAATGTAGCTGGGCTAGGCTGCTTTAAACCCTAGATCCTGTCCCAAAGCTGGATCCTATCTGCTTTGCAGATAGCTGGTAAGGAAAGCTATATTTTTGGGACCTCTTTGCGAGTGACCCATTGCCCACGTCGGGCTAACATCATGAAAAAGAAAAAACTATAGTGTTTGTCATTTAACATTACTTATTCGGACTATAGTGGATTTATTTTTCCCAGAAGAGTTTTTTGTTCCATGCACGGTCTGTGTGTATCATAGATATATATATATACACACACACATATATATACAGGGTGTCTGGAAAAGGTGGTACACATTTCATGAGGCTATACTACACTACCCATGCAAAATACTGGAATGAACTAAATACCAAAATGGGGAGTGACACTTACAGTCTTATTAGTAAATTTCTACATAAGCTCCTTTTGTGGCACGACATATCTAGCCGATAACACCAGTACACATTTGAAAACTTGTCGATCGATTTTTACAAACTAGTTGGTGATTCTATATAATTTGAGTGCGCTGATCTCAAAAATATAGTTAGTTTTTCCCTATCACGTATGGTTTTCTTACTACAGGGTGTGTCATAAATCCCCCATTTATCCCCAAATGTGAACCATCTTATCGAGACCAACATTGGATTGCACATGCTAAACCATAAATTTTGTTGTTATAGACTACAGTAACGCTTACATAATAATGTAGGGTAAATATATATAACAACCAGTCCCGTTCCCAGCAAAATACTCTCTCCCCTCCAATCAATGGGTGGTTAACATTTGGGGACAGATGAGGTATTACAACACCCCTTGTAGCACGAAATCTTTAGGTGATAGAGTAAAACCTAAATAAATAGCTCCTAGCTCTTCGACAAGCATATTGCTTGTTTATGAAACAATAAAAAAATAACTGAAAGAAACAAAATATATTTACCTTCTTTACTTGCAAACATTTCAGGACTTATTCCAAAGACTTAAGACTGCGAAGGTAGATCTGACTAATGACGACTAAACCGGTGCTTCTTTGATGTTTTCTTATGCTGTGCATTAGGCTGATCTCGTTGCAGACACCAGCAGTAATCCGCCATCATATTTGTATGCCATCTTCCTTGATATCTTCATTCCATGGTTTTGATGTCCTGGTGAAATCGTTCCCCTTGCTCCTCACTGACATCTCCGAGATTTTCGGGAAAACGGTCAAGATGCGAAAATAAGAAATGAACTTTCAGGCTCATGTTGCAGCCTAAGGCGCAAAACTTTTTAAGTATATTTTCCACCAGTCTTTCATAATTTTGGCTTTTGTAGTTTCCCAAGAAGTTTTCAACAACATCTTTGAAACCAAGCCATGCTTCTTTTTCTTTATTGGTCATTGTGTTCAGGAAATGATCGTCTGTCAATAACTTTCTAATCTGAGGACCTATAAAAACACCTTCCTTTATTTTCTCGTAGCTAATCTTTGGATATTTTGAACAAATGTACTTGAAACACTCACCTTCTCTATTCAATGCTTTGACATACTGCTTCATCAAGCCTAACTTAATGTGCAAGGGTGGTAGGAGGATTTTATTTGGTTCAACTAGATGTTCATGTAAAATGTTCTTTGATCCTGGGGTAAGATTCTCTCTAGGAGGCCAAGTTTTCCTCTTCTAGTGCTGGTCACGTGCTCGACTATCCCATTCGCAGACGAAACATGGCATCTTAGTGTATCCTGATTGCTGCCCAAGTAACATGCAAAGGACTTTGAGATCCCCACACAATATCCATCTGTTATTTTGATACTGAATTTTTTCCAGAAGCAGTTTCATGTTATCATAGGTCTCTTTTAAATGAGTAGAATGGGCCACTGGGATTGATGCATATTTGTTACCGTTGTGCAGTAACACTCCTTTTAGACTGGTTTTAGAGGAATCTATAAACAACCTCCAGTCACTGGTTTGGTATTCGATGCCTAGCTTGCACACTAATCCTGTGATGTCCTTGCAAAATACCAAGGGACCATCTTCTTCGAAAAAAGGCACGAAGTCTTTCTCACGATTTCTGTACCAAGCGAAGTATGTGTCGGATGCCAATAAATTGTCCTCCTGCAATCTAGACCCCAAACGTTCTGCAGAGTCCTTATGCAGATTCAAATCCCTGACTAAGTCATTTAGTTCGGCTTGGGTTAATGGTTTAGGATCTCGGTCAGCTGTTGGCTGTTCATAAACATCATCATTGTCTGGCTTTGGAGCTGAATCAGAATCTGAATTGTATTGATCCAGACTCTCGGGTGGGCGGGGAATAGGAACTTCTGGACTATGGGGTACCGGTCTTATTGCAGATGGAAGACTTGGGTATTGAAGGCTCTCTTTATTCTTTGCATTATAACCTTTAACATTGCAAGAACAGAAGTAGCAGTCATCGGTATGGTTTCTAGGCTCGCGCCATACCATAGGGATCCCAAATGGCAAACTTTTCTTTTTGCCTTTGCTCCAATTCCTTAGTGGCGCAACACACGTAAGACAAACCTTGTGTGAAGCCCAACTTTTGTCTTGATCTCCTAATTTAATTCCAAAATAAGCATGATAAGCTCTCTTAATGAAGGTCGTTACATTTGTCCTCTGTTTTACAACAACATACCGACCATAAATATAACAAAATATGTCTGGACTATGGGTACATCCTCTAGAAGACATTATTAAAATTTTAAAGACGTAAAATTACAAAACGCCCCAAAATTGTTTTGCTAATAACTTTAAAACTGTGTGTGATAGAAAACAACTGGTAGCATTTTTTAATTCAGCGCAGCGAACTGCTTCAGAATCACAACTCAAAATAAAGAAATCGATTTTCATGCAGACCGGTGTAATCAATTTCAGTCCAAACACGACTCAGCATCTCTTGAGTTGCGGTTTCTATGGCTGCAATAATCCGTTGTTTCAGGTTGTCCACACCGTCCACCATTCCGGTATATCCATATACCACATTTTTTATGTAACCTCAAAAGAAAAAGTGGAGGGGTGTCAAATCTGATGATCTAGGATTTTTTAATTCAGCGCAGCGAACTGCTTCAGAATCACAACTCAAAATAAAGAAATCGATTTTCATGCAGACCGGTGTAATCAATTTCAGTCCAAACACGACTCAGCATCTCTTGAGTTGCGGTTTCTATGGCTGCAATAATCCGTTGTTTCAGGTTGTCCACACCGTCCACCATTCCGGTATATCCATATACCACATTTTTTATGTAACCTCAAAAGAAAAAGTGGAGGGGTGTCAAATCTGATGATCTAGGAGGCCATGGGATCGGACCTCCCCTCCCAATCCAGCGGTCCAGAAACTTATCATTCAGTGCAGTACGAACAACATTACTGAAATGAGGAGGTGCACCATCTTGTTGAAAGACAATGTCATCTTCCAGCTGTGAGAAGACAAATTCCTGAAGTATGTGAAGGTATTACGTCTGCGTGATGCTAGACTCATTAAACAAGAAAGGTCCTATGACTTTGTTATGCAGCAGGCCACACCAAACATTAACTTTTGGAGAATCACGGACGTGTTCGATAACCATGTGGATTTTCAGATCCCGAAACTCTGCAATTATGCTTATTAAAAACACCATTTGTGTGGAATGTGGCTTCGTCTGAAAAACAAATTTTGCTTAAAAAATCTTCATTTTCTTCTATCTGATCCAGATCATGTGTAGCAAACTCAAAACGTTTCTTTTTATCATTTGGATGAACTTTTGAAGAAGTTGCAGTTTGTAAGCATGAAGTTTTAAACGTTTGTGTAACACATCGTGTACAGTTGATTTGGGTAGATTCAACTGGTGACTGCAGAGTCTTACAGACTTCTTTAGACTGTGTAAAAATGATTGCCTAATGCATTCAACATTGTCTTCTGAAGTTCGCGACCGACCTGTTGTTTTGTCAGGTAAAACACTTCCTGCATCTTTAAATTTCTTGTGCTACTTCTTTATAGCATTACCACTAGGTGGATCTCCACCATATGTTCGCTGGAATGCTCTCCGTACTTGATAACTGATTTGAATTCAGAAAACCATAGAACACACTGTGCTTTCACTTGTGGGTTTTACATTCCTTGGCACAACGACTCACACCAACAACTCTGAACGCACTGACGCGCCTAGGGCAATAACCACCAGTTAAGCTGTTGTGCGTCAGAGGGTGAGCAGAAACACATCACACATATACTAACAAAAACTGCAAGTGTTACTCTCCATTTTAGCATTTAGGTCATTCCAGTATTTTGCATGAGTAGTGTAGTATAGCCTCATGAAATGTGTATCACTTTTTCAGGACACCCTGGGTGTGTATGTATATATATAATATATATATATATATATACTGTACGTGTATATATATATATATATATATATATATATATATATATATATATATATATATGTACGTGTATTATATATATATATATATATAACTTGAATACTGCTCAGTTTTGACGTCCCCATATAAAAAGGAACAAACTAATAAACTAGAAGAAACGCAGAGACATTTCACAGCCAAGATTGATGGCTGCAAAGAACTCAACTACTGGGAAAGACTACGTAAACTAAATCTGTACTCCCATAATCTACATATGGAAAATAATCGAAAAACTGGTACCAAACCTTAAACTAAACCGAATTACCATTCAAACAACACTGGAAAATAGGAAAGGCAGAATGTGTAGTGTTCCTAAATTAAAGGCCCGACAAGGGACCTCCTCAACACTGAAGGAAAATAGCTTGGTTGTCAGGGGGCCAAGACTTTTTAACCAACTTCCAAAGAACCTCATAAACGTTACAGGGGTCAAAGTTGAGGTCATCAAGAGAAGACTAAATGCCTGCTCAGGACGGTACCAGATGAGCGGTACCAGGGTGTAGCTGGCTATGTACGGTGGATAACGCAAGAAAGCAACTCGCTCCTCCACGAAGCCAGACCTAGAAGCGGGGCCACCAGCTTGACCTTCGTGTGAAGAGAGACCAACGCACGGAACAGCAACGAGGTTAACGAGGTATATATATATATATATATATATATACAGGGTGTCCGAGAATTATCTGTACAATTTTTGGCTGTTATTAAAAGTCAACCATGAAGTGTAGAAATTCCAGTGTTGTCCCATTTTACAGAGAATCTCATTAAGTTTTTTCTGATACCAAGTTTTGACAAGTTTTTTAGAAATTCCAGTGTGTCCGAACATTATCTGTACAATTTCATCTTTTAATAAAATTCTTGATAACACACGTAAAATTCTTAAACAAGATTATTTAGAATCTGTATTTTCAAAAGTTTCTTTTATTAAAGTAACGTTGTTACAAACATTCGATATGTGCACCATTAGTGATTCGCAAAACATCCAATCGATACTCCAAATGTTGCCATGTACGCTGCAGCATATCCACATCAATTCGCTCAAGAGCAGCTGTGATTCTTGCTTTTAAATCATCAATGTCTGTCACCCGCGTACATTTCTAAAAAACTTGTCAAAACGTGGTATCAGAAAAAACTTAATGAGATTCTCTGTAAAATGGGACAACACTGGAATTTCTACACTTCATGGTTGACTTTTAATAACAGCCAAAAATTGTACAGATAATTCTCGGACACCCTGTATATATATATATATATATGTTAAACACAGACCGTGCATGGAACAAGGAACTCTTCTGGGAAAATTAAATCCACTATAGTCCGAATAAGTAATGGTAAATGACAAATACCATAGTTTTTTCCTTTTTTCATGATTTTAGCCCGACGTGGGCAACGGGTCTCTCGCAAAGAGACCATAAATATAGCTTCCCTCACCAGCTATCTGCAAAGCAGACAGGATCCAGCTTTGGGACGTGGATCTAGGGTTTAAAGCAAACCTAGATCCCTACACTCAGAACCTCTATATAAGTAAAAGACTCGTTGCATTCACGTCGTGTTGAATAAATCAAAGAAAAAGGGGGTAACTATTGTATTTTAGCCAAAAAAACCAAAACTTAAACCTCAACCGGGACATTGAGCGTCCACTTTTCAAGGCACGAAACACGTCCGTTTAGTATACACAAACTCAGAATGGTTCCCTGAGAACATTATATGTTAAACACAGACCGTGCATGGAACAAGGAACTCTTCTGGGAAAATTAAATCCACTATAGTCCGAATAAGTAATGGTAAATGACAAATACCATAGTTTTTTTCCTTTTTTCATGATTTTAGCCCGACGTGGGCAACGGGTCTCTCGCAAAGAGAGCCCACGTCGGGCTAAAATCATGAAAAAAGGAAAAAAACTATGGTATTTGTCATTTACCATTACTTATTCGGACTATAGTGGATTAATTTTCCCAGAAGAGTTCCTTGTTCCATGCACGGTCTGTGTTTAACATATAAGTTTCTCAGGGAACCATTCTGAGTTTGTGTATATATATATATTAGATATATAATATATATATATATATATATTAATATATATATATATATATATATATATATATTAACTGAACTGAAAGGTAAAAGTAATTTAGAAATAACTTCAAACATTGTTAATATATTTTTCTATTTTTCTGCAGCGGACGATTGATGATTCTAAAACGACTTTTTTATGCAAAAGCATAGAAGAAGAGAGCGAAATCAAGGTCCAGCGTCTTGGAGATGCCTAGACACTATGCTTTTGAAAGATTAGAGGTCAAAGACAGGGAGAAAGGGATTGAGGAAGATTGTTCCAGAGTTGACCGGTTGAGTAGATGAAAGATTCAAAATACGGATTAACCCTTGAGTTAGAGATTTGGACAGAAAAGGAATGAGAAAGCATCTAAAATCTGGCGCTGCGTGATCTCCTTAAAGGAGGAGGCATGCAGTTAGAGAGTTCAGAAGAGCAGTGTCCGTTATAATAGCGATAGTAAAGAAAGAGTGAGGCAACATTGCAGCGAAGAGAGAGGGATTGAAGACAGTTAGAGGTGGGGAATTGATGAGACGAAGAGCCTTTGATTCCACTTGGTCAAGTACAGCTGAGTGGGTTAAGCGACCCAAAACATGAGAAGCATACTCCATACAGGGGCAGAGAATATCCCTGTACAGAGAGAGCAACTGAATGGGGGTGAAAAAACTGTAGAGACGGTACAACACACCTAACCTCTTGGAAGCTGTTTTGGAAAGAGAATATATACTGTATGATCTTTCCAGTAAAGATCACGAGAAAAGAAAACACCAACAATGTTAAGAGAAGAGGAAGGATTGAGTTGTGTGTTGTTTAAGTTAAGGGGATCGTGGTGTGGAAGATTGTGACGAGTAGACAGATGTAGGAACTGAGTTTTTGAGCATTGAAAGCCATAAGATTTCCTCTCAGAAGATGAGATTTACAGGAGATGATGTGGTGTTCAACAGATTGAAAATTTGACGAAAGGCCAGGAATGTTGCAGAAGTTTATGAAAAGTGAATCAGGCAGAGGCCAAGAACATCTTGAATGGGTGGTAGCAGATTCGTCCCCGCTACCTGGGTAGGTCTGTTTTCCCGGTATCGGCAGCGGGGGAACCAGAAGTGGGTACATTTATGGTTCTCCAGGGGACTCGGAGGATCTTGAAGTTAGGGCCATTTTTTTTTTATTTTGAAAAGATTATGTAGTGTGCAAAATGCATGTACGCGTATATGTAGTATGGAATAGGGAGAGAAGCGTGTGTTTGAGAGCATGCTGGACTACTCACAGGGAAGATGAGATACGGAAAAAAATCAGCTAAGGAGGACAGTGACAAGAGAAACGGGAATTCCAGCACTCCCTATCTTTTTTCTAACATTCCCCAGGAAGTCTTCATTGGTCTATTGGTGTCAGTAGTATGTGCGCAAAATGTTAGAGTGCAATTGCATGCAATGTTGATCAATTGAGTGCCAGTGCCACCCCTAGTGCCACCCCTACCCCCCTTTTTGCATGGTTCCTAAAAAAAAAGGAAGATGCGAGCAAGGGGAAATCCCCCAAGCTGACACAAGCAAGGGGAAATCTCCCAAGCTGCCACCCAAACCAAACCTAAGAGAGAGGAGAGAGGAGAGAGAACATCTTTTCGCCTCATTAATTGGCTTAATGTGCCAATTAATGCTAAAAATGAATTTTTATAGTTGTGTGTGTGTGAATATATATATATATATATATATATATATATATATATATATCACCAAAACAACATCCAAAAATTTCTCTGCCGAGCTGTTTGAATACTTTTTCTTTCTTAAACCCTTCTCCTCTATCCCATTTCTGTTTTGTGTGCATTTTCCTCGTTCATATCAGACGATTTTATTCAATCGTAGAATAGATGATTATATAGAATGAGATTAATAAACATTCGATTTCCCTGCTGAAATGCTTGAGTAGAAAGCGTAACTGGTTTGTTTGTATATACCAGATTGCGCTATTTATTTAATTTGTATATATTTAATGGAGAGGAGATGATATCCGTATAATGAAGTTCTTGATAACTTCAGTCGGCTTAGAAGGAAAGGAAACGCAGAGTGGCGCTCAAGCGCTTTCGTCTAATGACATCCTCAGGAACTCTGAAGTAAATAAAGAGTCCAAGACCATATACAGGTTAAAAAAAAAATTATATATATATATATATATATATATATATATAAAATATAGAAATAAAAATTGTGGGAGGAGCATACAAATTTGTAAGGAAAACTACCAATTTTAGCACTTTGTCCGAATTCAACACAAGATCAAATGGATTATTTACAACCATTTTTATAGTTAATGCCTGAATGATATATAGGTCACATTCCATAGTTGCGGTACGTCGAAGATATTTTGTGTATCTGGCCCATGAATCGTGACCTGGATGACTTCTTCCTTCAGTTAAATGATCAAGTCCCCTCCATTAAGTTTACTTTAAAACTGGAACAAGACAACTCAATCCCGTTTTTGGATGTGCGTGTACATAGGGAAAGCCCAGGTTTTAAATTTAGTATCTATCGAAAAAAAAAAAACAATTTGTCCTACATACACTTTTACTCTGGACATGACACCCCCATTAAGAAGGCCATATTTTCTTCAATGTTTCTTCGCGCTCTTAGGATCGCTAGTCCGGAATACATCGATACCGAATTGAATAAAATCATGTTGGAAGTGATCTGTGCTACCCACCTGCGTTTATGGAATCTTGTCTTAACAACGCAAAACGAACCTTCTATTCTGTGAATTATAACACTCGCACTTTGTCAAAGAATATTTTAGTACTTCCATTTTTCCCAGGCTTTTAAGGCATTGCTAATGTACTTAAACTTTCGGATATTAATGTAATATTTTCATATTGGTTGTAAACAATGTGATTCCTTTTACATTGGTCAGACGGGAAAGGATTTGCACACGCGTGTAAAACAGCATCAATATTCCGTTAGAACGGGACAGTCGTCCAGTGCCCTTTTTGTCCACTTGTCATTGTTATCCCACTGTATTGATTGGAATAATGTTTCAGTTTTGTTTCACTCTAGCAACATTGTTATTAGAAATATTCTTGAATCTGCTATTATCCAACTTACAAATAACTTTAACATGAGCAAAGGTCTTTTTCAACTCGATCCCGTTGTTTTGAATTCGTTCAGAACGGATTTAAACAAGAAGGTAGAGTGCTAAAACTTTGGTAGTGTTTCCGTATAAATTTGTATGTTTCTCTTACAATTTTTATTTTTCAATTTAGTTTTAGATATTTTTTTTATTTTTTGTGGTCTATATATCATTCAGTCCTTATCTATAAAATTGGTTGAAAACAATCCATTTGATCTTGTGTTGAATTCGTTCAGAACGGATTTAGACAAGAAGGGCAGAGTGCTAAAACTTGGGTAGTTCTTCCCTTATAAATTTGTATGCTCCTCTTACAATTTTTATTTTTAAAATTATTTTTATATATATATATTTTTTTGTGACCTATATATCATTCAGGCATTAACTATAAAATTGGTTCTAAACAATCCATTTGATCTGGTGTTGAATCGTTCAGAAAGGATTTAGACAATAAGGGCAGAGTGCTAAAACGTGGGTAGTTTTACCTTATAAATATGTATGCTCCTCTTACAATTTTTATTTTTCAATTTATTTTTATATATATTTTTTTTTATTTTTTGTGACCTATATATCATTCAGGCATTAACTATAAATTTGATCTTGTGTTGAATTCGGGCAAAGTGCTAAAATTGGTAGTTTTCCTTACAAATTTGTATGCTCCTCCCACAATTTTTATTTCTATATTTATTATATATATATATATATATATATATATTTTTTTTGTAACCTGTATATAGTCTTCAACTCTTTATTTACTTCAGTGTTCCTGAGGATGGAATTAGACGAAAGCGCTTGAGCACCACTCTGTGTTTCCTTTCCTTCGTGGTTTTATTCATCATAAATATTTTTCACGTGTTACTTTCGTGAAATAATTTTCATATATATATATATATAATGTTATGTTATAATGTTTCAGACCAACAAAGACCCTAGGATCCACTCATGGCTGGTCTACCTAACTGTGTTCGTAATTGTGTATTGTGTATGTCCTCCGTGGTGGCGGAGGGGACCTACAATTTTACGCGGGTTCCGAACCACAAAGCCTTAATTTTACTACCCAAAACTATACCCAATCTATCAACATATGCGTCTAATCGATTTTTAAACATGTTTATAGACTTGCTACTAATTACTTCTACCGGCAAACTATTCCACCTATTTACTATTCTATGTGTAAAAAAGTTTTTGGCAACTGCTGTCTCGAACCTTCTACTTGTCAACTTAGACCCCTTATTTCTAGTCCTATTATATTGAGATATTTCGAAAAAGCTATCTCTATCTACGTTATCGAACCCATTCATAATTTTGAAAACCTGGATTAGATCATCCCTTAGCCTCCTAGTTTCGAATGTGGTCAATTTTAACTACTTAAGCCTATCCTCGTACGACTTTGACCTAAGCAACGGAATCATCTTAGTTGCTCGTCTTTGAACTCTTTCGATTTTGTTTATATCTTTGCGCATATGCAGATTCCAAAATTGGATCGCGTCCTCCAAATGGGGTCTAACTAATGATTTACAAAAAGGAACTATAATATCGCGCGATTTGTACTCAAAATTCCGAGTTATAAAACTTAGCACTTTGTTCGCCTTATTGACCGCTGCTGTACTTTGTTTCGCTACTTTTAAATCACCAGTGACTATAACTCCTAAATCTTTTTCCTGCTCTACGCTTGTTAACTCCTTCCTTGACATACTATACGCAAATTTACGGTTACGCGAACCTATATGTAAAATTTTGCACTTATCAACGTTAAATCTCATTTGCCATGTGACTGACAAATCAACGATTTTATTCAGATCTTCCTGGATTTTACCTCTATCTTCGTCATTAATCACCCTACCACCCAGCTTCGTGTCATCCGCAAACTTTGAAACTGTACTGACTAGGCCGACATCTAAATCGTAAGAAAAAGCAAGGGGCCCAATACAGAACCCTGAGGAACGCCACTCGCTACATTACCCCAACACGACTCCACTCCATCAACGACCACCCTCTGTTTCCTACCTCGCAACCACTCTTCTATCCAATATATTACTACACCCCTGATTCCATGAGCCTTAGTTTTTTCACTGTCTTTTGTGCGGTGCGGTGTCAAACGCTTTTTGAAAATCTAAATACACTACATCAACCGCCCGATGATTATCGTAAACGTCAACCACGCTTTGAAAAAATTCTAAAAGATTAGTTAAGCAAGATTTGTTTCGCCTAAAACCGTGCTGCGTATTTCTAACTAAGTTATGCAATTCTAAGTGTTCGACTGTACGATCCCTAATTTTTTATTCCAGTAGCTTACCTACAACAGACGTTAAACTGATTGGCCTATAATTTCCCGCCGCACCTTTATCGCCTTTCATAAAGATAGGTGTTACGTTTGCTAACTTGAAATTATCTGGTACGCACTCCTCAGAAATAGACGCATTAAAAATCCTTGTTAGCGGCACAACAATGCAATCTTTTAATTCTTTTAGTTGTATGGGATATATGGAATCCAGCCCCGGTGATTTACGCATTTTCATTTTATCAATATAGAGCATTACTTCCCCTTCACTAACCACAATATTATCCAAAATATTACCATTATCAAAAGGTATTATGTCTATGACCGTAGGGATATTCGTTACATCTTCTATAGTAAAAACTGACGTAAAAAAATCGTTTAGCAAGGTAGCCATTTCCTTGTTTTCAGAAACTAGATCTTCGTTAACATTTTTCAACGGCCCCAAGACACTTTTTACTGGATTTCTATTGTTAACGTATTGAAAGAATCGCTTGGGGTTTTCTTTACCGTCACGAGCTATGGAGATTTCAAATTCGCGCTTGGACTTTTTTATTACACTTTTCGCTTCACCCCTTAGAGATATGTAGTTGTTTCGTCACCACAAATTGTCTTTATCGCACTTATGTAGCCTATAAGCCCTATCTCTACTCTTTATAATATCTCCTACTCTAGAAGTAAACCACAAGGGCTTGTTGTTTACTTTCGCACGCTTAATTTTGTACGGTACACATTCCTCATTTATAGTCCTAAATACTGTTTTAAACGATTCCCACATTAGTTTTGCGTTGGAGTTCCCCATTACGTTTTCCCAAATGACGCGTGACAATTTCTTTCGAAATTTACAAGTCTCCGTGCTGGAAGTTAGGAATTTTAGTCGAGTTAGATGGTTTCGAGTGACTTACTGAGAGGACAAACTCTATCATATTGTGATCGCTATTGTTTAACGGTTCTATTACTTGAAGATCAGTAATTAGCCTATCATCCGTAGTTATTACTAAATCTAAAATACTGTCCAACCTCGTAGGTTCCCCAACCTTTTGAATAAGAAAGCTATTCTCGAGAAAATTAAGCAAACGATTACCTTCCGCGTCTCCCTGCATTGTATCGTAATTCACGTTGGCGCAATTAAAGTCACCCATAACTAAAGCCTGCTCACTACCTATTATTCTCTTTAGTTCACTATATAACGCTGTTTGATTTGGGGGGCCTATATATATACATAACCGCAACAAGAAGTTTGAAATCGTTCAATTTAAGTTCTGCTATAGTCGAATCTATCGGTTCTGGAATTGTGTGCTTTACTTCTATAACGTTCGCAATATTATCTTTGTTATACAACATAACACCGCCTCCTCGCCTACCTAATCTGTTTTTAACAAAAAGTCTATAAACTCTAATTTGATACTCCACTACAAAGTCACGTGTTTCAGTGCTAAGCCACGATTCATTTATCGCAATTAAATCATAGTCTTTACAAGCAATACATATATATATATATATATATATATATATATATATATATATATATATATATATATATATATTAATAACTGTTGTAGTCCGTTAATTTTGGCGTGGAATAAAGAAAACAGAAAAAAATTTCCTCCAAGACTTCCTTTATGAAACAAACAAACAGACATTCCCTGACGAGATAGAAGGCTTAATCAGAAGAAGTATATATATATATATATATATATATATATAATAGCGGAGAACCCGCTCTTCTTGCAGGTAGAAAAAATATCCCCCGTTTTAACGAAAATATCACGACTTAACCTAACCATTCGTCAAGGGCATACAGTTGACCTAACCGGGCATTCAATGAACCTAACCAGGTATTCAATACGTAATGATCTTGATGACGTCATTTAATTTTTTTAAATTAATTATTTCATTTATTAACACCCAGGTGCACAACCTTGGGACCTAATCAATATGTGTGTGTGTGAAGTTTCATGTTTGTAACTGCGTCCTTTTATTATTGTAGGATATGACGATATCCTTTAAGGTATTCTCAGTATGTCGCTTCCTCGCACCATCAAGGAAGTTTATACTGTTTAATTAATCTGACTGACGTCCACGGTTCTTCTTTTCGCACTTACTTAATCTGACTGCGAGTTACGATAAAACAATTTATACCTTCGCTCAATGGCGTACCCTCCCTCAGTCCGTTGAGAGAATAGAGTGCCTTTCTCGGAAGGATATAAAATGATGAGGTTTTCCTTTGTCAGTCTTTTATTTCCAAGGTTCGGAAAATCACTTTGAAACTACTAGATGGATTTCTTTTACAATACAGAGTAAATAGAAAAAAATCAAATCCTTTTCACTACACTTGTTTAGAGAGTTATTAACGAACAAATGCTTACATCAAAAAGCTGAGAGGCTGAGCCGAACCGGCCGGCCCAAGGCAAAAACACTGACTACTACTCGAAAGCCGAGGCGGGACTTTCTCAAGGCGTTTCCTTTTGTCCTGCAGAAACCCCCATGGTGCCACGTGTTGCAAAAGATTATTAAACTTGCAAAATCCTACTCAAATAGTGATATTCGCAAAAGCATTTATATAATTGTAGTTTTACACTTAACTCTTTTATGTGATTTATAATAACCGAAAAGAACATTTAGAATTTAGGAATCTCTGTTTAAGATTATAGACGTGACAATACTGTTTTCGTTAGGGTTAAGAAAAAAGGATGCCAAGCTTTCCACGGGCATTGAGATACTTCATATAATATTAAAAATTTAACAGAACCATATTTTAATTTATATGAACAGAATAATATCTTTTAAAGGATTAATATTTTGATTTATACAAACAGAACGATATCTTTAAATTGTAACATAAATTTATTTTCTTGTGGAAACACTTTTCCACATTACAGTATTATAGATTATTATTACGGGCGGCAATGTGAAGCTCAACATTTTCATGACTGTGTTCTTTTCTATAGTTTTATTGACCAAATAATTGAACCGACAGTAATTGGGGGTTCAATTATTTGGTCAGTAAAACTATAGTCATGAAAATCTTAAGAGTCACAAACCTTGACACAATGTGAAGCTCAAGATTTTCAAGGCTGCGTTCTTTTCTGTAGTTTTATCGCAGTGCTGGGGCCTTCGAGCCCAGTAATTTTAATTATTTAGTTCAGTAACACCCAGGTGCACAACCTCGGGACCTGATCAGTGTGTGTGTGTGTGTGTGTGTGTGTGTGTGTGTGTGTGTGTGAAGTTTCATGTTTGTAACTGCTTCCATTTTGGAGTTATGGCCGGAACAGACAGACAGACAGAAACACACACACACACACACACACCACACACACACACGCGCGCGCGTGCGCGCGCGTCCTTTTATTATTATATAGATATATATTGCGTATATACTGTACAGGGTGGGCGGAAAGTAGCTCCCTATTTTGGATTGGTAAAAAAATACGTATATTATCCATTTATTTCAGAAGAAATAATATGAAAAGGTAGGCATACATGGTAGGTTTTCTCTAAAATTCAATGTGGGCTCCAACTCTTTCCACCAGCTTCTGGAGCCGCCCAGGAATGGCGTCCACTGACTTTAGCAGGAACTCCGGCGGGATGGAGGACATGACTTCCCGAATTCGGTCCTCCAGTTCTTCCAATGTCCTCGGTTTGGTGCGGTAGACTTCTTCCTTTACCCACCCCCAAAGAAGAAGTCGCACGGTTACCGCTGAAAAACGGCAGAATCGGTTCAGTGTAACGGTGTGGTGTGGTATGACCTCAGATCAGGTTGTGGGCCCGTTCCTTCTGCGCAACACCATGAATGCTGAGCGGTACCTTGCTATGTTGCGAAACGAGGTCTGGCCGGTTGTCAGCACATGGGAGAACATCGACGATCTGATATTTATGCAAGATGGCGCCCCTCCGCACTTCGCTCTTGTTGTCCGTGAGTGGCTGGATGCCCACTTCCCTGGGCGTTGGATGGGTCGTCGTGGTCCACATCAATGGCCAGCCAGGAGCCCCGACTTGACACCGTGCGACTTCTTTCTTTGGGGTGGGTAAAGGAAGAAGTCTCCCGCACCAAACCGAGGACATTGGAAGAACTGGAGGACCGAATTCGGGAAGTCATGTCCTCCATCCCGCCGGAGTTCCTGCTAAAGTCAGTGGACGCCATTCCTGGGCGGCTCCAGAAGCTGGTGGAAAGAGTTGGAGCCCACATTGAATTTTAGAGAAAACCTACCATGTATGCCTACCTTTTCATATTATTTCTTCTGAAATAAATGGATAATATACGTATTTTTTTACCAATCCAAAATAGGGAGCTACTTTCCGCCCACCCTGTATATATATATATATATATAATATATATATATATATATGGAATAGGTGTTCATGCTCGAAAAACAATTCCTCCACTACTTCCTTTATGAAACAACGAAACAAACAGACATTCCTGATCTTTTCCGTTTGGGGGCTAGCAGCGAATTTTACTGAAAATTGGTATACTAATGTAGTTTTGGTCACTGATTTCAAAGATAACTTTCTTTTTTTGGAGAAATGAAAAACAAACATGTTAGAGCACTTTAAATAAGTAATGTGCTTTTAACGAAAATATTATGACTTAACCTAACCAATCGTCAAGGTGTACAGTTGACCTAACCTGGCATTCAATTGACCTAACTGGGCATTCAATTGACCTAACTAGGCATTAATTCTTGATTTTTTCTGCGACTTTTACAGATCTGCGGGGATCCTTCAAAAACTGTATTCTTCCTAAAGTTGCACTTTTTACCGTTTGACCGACGCTTTTGGCAACGAACGAACTGGGTATTTTTATCAAAGGAACATACTTTCCAACACTTAGAGCACTTTTTCATAAACAGTAGCAGTTTGTGACTCTGGCTAAATTTAACACAATCCTCTGTAACTAATTTACGCTAGTTAAAACACATATTAAATTATTTAAAGTGCTTGTTTGTTTTTCATTTTTCCAAAAAAAAAGAGTTATTTTTTAAATCAGTGACCAAAACTACATTAGTATACCGATTTTCATTAAAATTCGCTGCTAGCCCCCAAACGGAAAAGACCCGACATTCCCTGACGAGATAGAATGCTTAATCTGAAGGAGTGTGTGTGTATATATATATATATATATATATATATATATATATATGCGCCTCGGTGGTATAGTGGTTAGCGTCGCTGACTACGACTCCATCGGCCCCGGGTTCGAGACCCGACGGTAGCCGGCGCGCAGCAAAACCCAGCTGTTCATCCTTCCACAAAATAGAGAAAGTGGTTGGTAGATAAATGGGTACCCTAGGGGGCCTAGTGGTTAAGACGCTGGGCTGCTGATGGGGCGTGGTTCGGATTCCACGTTAAACTGTAGGTCTAAGATGGAATGAAAAGCTTGACCTTCGTCAGAATGAACAATTCGGGCGGAAGCTAACCAAAGGTTATATATATTAATGGAATAGATGTTCATGCTCGGCCCACAAAGAAAAAAGAAAGAAAAAAGGAGCAATTTTTCCACCACGGCTTTCTTTATGAAACAAACAAGCAAACAAACAAACAAACATTCCCTGACGAGATGTTGAGATCAGAACTATGAGGAATTTAAGGTCAAATTCTTTTGTACAAAGCGAATCATGCCTAGGAGAAAACGAGCCTAAGTTCCACATCATACCTAAAGTTTTAACTTTATTTGTACGTGACCGGAAGTGATGATTCTTTTGAGTGTGTATATATTTTCTTTTCAATTAATGCCATGTAAATTCAAATATTAAACGTACAGTATATAACAACAAATCAAATCTCAATAAAGCACAATATGATCAGAAAATATTCATTTTGTGACCCACTCAACGAATTCCTTTTTTTCTGATGAATGGAGACACCTGTTGTTTTGAATTCAATTCGAATTAATGAAGCCAAAATTTTCCTACCTAACCTCGCATTGAAAGATAAAATTCCCCTCTCACCCCTCTCATCTCTCACCGAGATGAGATACATTAAAGCCGCAAAATTTATTTCAGAAACATTCTCTCTCTCTCTCTCTCTCTCTCTCTCTCTCTCTCTCTCTCTCTCTTTCTCTATATTTTATATATATATATATATATATATATGATGAATAAAACTACGAAGGAAAGGAAACACAGAGAGGTCCTCAAGCGCTTTAGACGAAAGCGCTTGAGCACCACTCTGTGTTTCCTTTCCTTCGTGGTTTTATTCATCATAAATATTTTCACGTGTTACTTTCGTGAAATAATTTTCATATATATATATATATTATATATATATATATATTAAAAGAGTAGATCGAATTCAATTCATCTACAAAATATGAATTGAGCTAGATAATTATAAATTAACTCGTATAAAGTGGTGAATTATGAAATATACAACTGTGGCTGATTATAACAATTGGAATGTACAGTATACACCCAAAATAGGGACGAAGGACCGTAAAAAGTTAAAATAATAATAATAATAATAATAATAATAATAATAATAATAATAATAATAATAACCAAATTTAAAAAGAGCTAAAAATTTATTTTAAATAATTATGTTCAGCAAATTAATATTTTTATAATATAATTTAATTGTTAAACCAGATTCTTTAAATTTTATATGAAAGTGATTCTTATATATATATATATATATATATATATGCTGCAAACCCACAAGGAAAAAGAAAAACGATTCCAAGGCCTTTCGTGTATTCAGAGCTACACCGCGTCACACGATAGAAGGTTCGTTTTGCCTTGTTAAGACAAAATTCCATAAACGCAGGTGGGTAGCACAGATCACTTCCAATATCGCTGATTTTTTACAATTCGGCATCGATGTATTCCGGACTGGCGATCCTAAGAGCGCGGAGAAACATTGAAGAAAATATGGCCTTCTTAATAGGGGTGTCATGTCCAGAGTAAAAGTGTACGTAGGACAAATTGTTTGTTTTTTCCGATAGATACTAAACTTAAAACCTGGGCTTTCCCTATGTACACGCACATCCAAAAACGGGATTGAGTTGTCTTGTTCCACTTCTAAAGTAAACTTGATGGAGGGGACTTGATCATTTAACTGAAGGAGGAAGTTTTTGGGAGGAGGAGGTTTTTGGGATGGCCATGGGCAACCCCTTGTCGCCCCTCCTCTCCAATATTTATATGGAGTTTTTCGAAATTACTTACATTCCGAGAATCCTTTGGGTTGGCATCCTATGGTTGCAGAACGTCGACGATATTTTGTGTATCTGGCCCATGAATCGTGACCTGGATGACTTCCTCCTTCAGTTAAATGATCAAGTCCCCTCCATTAAGTTTACTTTAGAACTGGAACAAGACAACTCAATCCCGTTTTTGGATGTGCGTTACATAGGGAAAGCCCAGGTTTTAGGTTTAGTATCTATCGAAAAAAACAAAAAATTTGCCCTACGTACACTTTTACTCTGGACATGACACCCCCAATAAGAAGGCCATATTTTCTTCAATGTTTCTCCGCGCTCTTAGGATCGCCAGTCCGGAATACATCGATATCGAATTGTAAAAAATCAGCGATATTGGAAGTGATCTGTGTTATCCATCTGCGTTTATGGAATCTTGTCTCAACAAGGCAAAACGAACTTTCTATCGTGTCAATAATAACACTCGTACTTTGTCAAAAAATATTTTAGTACTTCCATTTTTCCCGGGCTTTTTAGGCATTGCTAATGTACTTAAACTTTTGGATATTAATGTAGTATTTTCATATAACAATATTGTGAAAAATATCATAGTGAAAAATAGCCCTACCAATAATTCAGGCATTATCAATAAAATTGGTTGTAAACAATGTGATTCCTTTTACATTGGTCAGACGGGAAAGGATTTGCACACGCGTGTAAAACAGCATCAATATTCCGTTAGAACGGGACAGTCGTCCAGTGCCCTTTTTGTCCACTTGTCATTGTTATCCCACTGTATTGATTGGAATAATGCTTCAGTTTTGTTTCACTCTAGCAACATTGTTAATAGAAATATTCTTGAGTCTGCTATTATCCAACTTACAAATAACTTTAACATGAGCAAAGGTCTTTTTCAATTCGATCCTTTTGTTTTGAATTCGTTCAGAACGGATTTAGACAAGAAGGGTAGAGTGCTAAAACTTTGGTAGTGTTTCCTTATAAATTTATATGTTTCTCTTACAATTTGTATTTTTTAATTTAGTTTTATATATGTGTGTGTGTGTGTGTGTATATATATATATATTTTTATTATTTTTTTATTATTTTTTGTGACCTATATATCATTCAGGCCTTATCTATAAAATTGGTTGTAAACAATCCATTTGATCTTGTGTTGAATTCGTTCAGAAGGGATCTAGACAAGAAGGGCAGAGTGCTAAAACGTGGGTAGTTTTACTTATAAATATGTATGCTCCTCTTACAATTTCTATTTTATTTTTATATATATTTTTTTTTTAATATTTTTTGTGACCTATATATCATTCAGGCATTAACTATAAAATTTTATCTTGTGTTGAATTCGGGCAAAGTGCTAAAATTGGTCGTTTTCCTTACAAATTTGTATGCTCCTCCTACAATTTTTATTTCTATATTTAATATATATATATATTTTTTTTTTTTGTAACCTCTATATAGTCTTCAACTCTTTATTTACTTGTGTTCCTAAGGATGTCATTAGACGAAAGCGCTTGAGCACCATTCTGTGTTTCCTTTCCTTCGTGGTTTTATTCATCATAAATATTTTTCGTGTGTTACTTTCGTGAAATAATTTTCATATATATATATATATATATATATATACAGCAATACCTCACTATTCGCAACCCCGATATTCGCAACTCCGCTTATTCGCAATTTATATTTAAACATCCATATTCGATATTCGCAAAGCATACCTCGCTTATTCGCAAAGTGACTTGATCGAGTTGGAGCAGCATCTAGCAGTGGACGAAGAAGAGGAGCAGGCAGAGAATCCTCCTCTCAAAACCCTCACCGTTCCAGTTATGAGGAAGCTTCTTTTTTCATTCGAAACGGCACTGGACATGGCGTTGGACGGTGACCCGAATGTGGAGAGGAGCACCACAGTCATCCGCAACGTTAAGAACGACATTCGAACCTACTATGAGCTTCTAGAGGAGAAGAGGAAGATTGCTCGCCAACTGACACTTCATGGATTTTTCCAGCACAAATCCTCCCGTTTTCCTGATGTAGCTGTCACTCCAACTTCTTCAACCTCCAAGTCCGCGTTCCATAGGCTTTTTAGTCCTCGTTCCTACAGCAGCAGTGTCAGTGCCGTCTCTTTATGCCACTCTGGTACGCCATTGACACTCACAGCAAAGGTAAATGCTAGTTTAACTGTTTAACACTCATTGTAGCTATATTGTAGTATGTAAGGGAACGCATCCGCCCTAATTACATTGATTCTTATGGGGAAAATTGCCCGGTATTCGCAAATTCATTATTCGCAATTACTTTTAGGAACGCATCCTTTGCGATAACCGGGGTATTGCTGTATATATATATATATATATATATATATATATATATATATATATATATTATATATATATATATATATTTTCTCGATTAAACACTGCCTTGAGGACTTGATTCCTAATACTGCGTATTGTCACAAACACATTTAAAAACGTAGAAGATTGGGGCCTCCTGTCCAGCAATTTAGCATCACAGACGTTGCTGAACACATCAAATCTATCTGTGAAAACCCGATGAACCATTGTACTTTGATTTTACACGCGAAAAGTGACTATACCGGCCATGCGTCCATTTAAACATTAACCTCTTGGGGGTTCTTATTCAACAGCCTAAAAGGCCTGTTATATCATTATTATTATATATTTAAATTAAACATCTGATTCTTTCCCAATAAAATTAGTTGACAATTCAGCCTACATTTTGACACATAACTGTCTTAGCTACAGTTAGTATTTACGCAACAGATTTTTTCATTTTCATATAAAAATGATTCTTCCGTATATATATAATATATATACCATATGTATGTGTATATATAGTGGTCTATCAAGGTGAAGACATGAGTATACAAACATGAAGGTACGAATTATTTATTTGAATATAATTTTAAACAGACTTTCAGGATCATATTAAATCTTACTGTTGAAGATGTCCAGAAATAATGATGCAAAATTATTTAATTGGCCATGCATTACCTGTGACTGATTTATAACAATTGGAATGTATATACCCAAAATAGGCCCGTAAAGGGTTAAAACTAATTCGAGGTAGTGGTAATACTGTATCTGCCATACCCCCTACAAACGACGCAATTTTCTGAAAGTCAAAAACTTTTACGAGAGATGCGATGAAACAAAGCTTTTCATTTAATCCTAAATAAACTTATATTACGATTATTATTATTATTTTTTGCTTTAACAAAGCTTTTGCGAAAAACAAAAGTCAAATTTCTGGACCATTACATATGCGAGACAAGCCGTTATGGCTGTTGTAAGATGGTATTCATAGGCCTAAAAGGTTATGTTATTTACTATAAATGTTCAGGAGACTCAGTTGTGATACGTACATATGTATGTATGTATGTCTGCATGTATGTATATCCCTGACATCGACTGCATTTGTTTTCGAGCTGATGAAGACCAACCTGCCTTTAACCCCCTCTGCATCACTCCGCCTCATTCGGTAATTTGAAGTAAGAAAAAGTTGCTTTCTAGACATGGACTTTGAACTCATCCGCATGGTTGGTGTCGTTAAATAAAATGAAGGTGTCACCTATGTACCTCTTATGTAAGCTTGAAGTGAAGTCTCGCAACTAAATTCTCACATAAACACAAAAAACAAATAACAGGGTGTATGTATAATATATATATATATGTATATATATATATATATATATATATATATATATATATATATATATATATATAATGATTTATTCCAGGATATATATATATATATATATATATATATATATATATAATGATTTATTCCAGGATATATATATATATATATATATATATATATACACATTTAACTGCAATGACCACGCAGTATATTAATGTATAGAAACGACGTAAGTATAGAGGAGTGTTCTGCACACGAGGAAGAGAAATAACGAACAAATGAAAAATGAGGTGACCGCCCGGGAATCGAACCCAGGATCTTCCGATTGCCGGTCAGATATGCTACCATATCTGACCGGCAATCGGAAGATCCTGGGTTCGATTCCCGGGCGGTCACCTCATTTTTCATTTGTTTATTTCTCTTCCTCGTGTGCAGAACACTCCTCTATACTTACGTCGTTTCTATACATATATATATATATATATATCGAAACAATTCATAATCTTTTTATAGTTAGGTCTATAATTAAATTGAATGATAATAATTGACAGCTAAAAATGAGTAGGACCCTATATAAATATCTTTAAACTTTAGCATCATTAAAAACCTCTATTTTATATTGGATTATTTTATATTTACAATATTTAACGGGCATATTGAAAGGGTTACTGCATATAACCCCACGTTGTGGGGTTGAGTTAGTTGGAAGGGCCGCCTTACTCCGAACATGAACAGGGTGAATGGCCGGCCCAGCCCAACCCAACCTAGCAGCCGAGAGCGAACCCAAGGCTTCACCGCCTATAGTCCGCGAGACCGAAACCACTGAGCCACATACGGGGAAGCCCCATTGAATTTAATCACCTCAAAATATTTTTTGCACATTTTTTATAAAAATTTGGAAAATGTTTTTAATTTTTCCTTTATTATAAGTGACTTAATGATAAGAAACTCAGCTACCCTTTTTTACAAGGTAGAAAATGAGAGAGAGAGAGAGAGAGAGAGAGAGAGAGAGAGAGAGAGAGAGAGTGTGCTACTTGCGAAATAAATTTTGAGGTTTGTGTTTGTGTCCATAGGTTTGGATAAAATCGTGAAGGAAGGGCATTAGGAGGCGTAGAAAGGTGATTTATGGTCTCCAGTAACTTGTGATGGTCTACAATATGATGGTTGCCTAACGCTGAAACTGCCTCAATACACCACGGTTTGGAGGTAAACTGAATAATAAATCATGGTGCAGAAATTTAGCTTTTGTTTTTCGTATAAGGTAATGAACCTTTGGATAGACAAGATGACATGGATACACAATTTCAACCACCTTCATCAGATGAACCTCATTTAATTTCTAAGTCAGAATTAAATGACCTTGTCAGAGAGTTGAATCGATCTAAAAATCAGATTGAGCTCTTAGGTGCTAGATTAAAAGGTTGGACTCTCTTACAAAAGACTAAAACATATAATCATTTCGTGACTGGTAGAGAGCAAAAAGACGAAGAACGATGCAAACTTCACTGAATACTGGCTGCAGCTTTTTGCCCTAAATTTGGTTCAGCAAAATGAGAGGAGGTAGTTCAGTGTCTTGGTGGAATGTAGACCTAAATATTTTCTTCAGGTGCAACATTTCGATGGCAAAGTTGCTTGAAAGGTCTGTTTGAGTACTTCTGGGCTAGAATCTTTTATACAGCCTCAAGTTCAACGTTATCAGAGATATATTGACTTAAATGTGACACATATATTCTTGGTTGCTTTAAACCAGTGGTCCAAATCATTCACAACATAATCTAAAGTAGCATAAAGGGTGTTTTTCTCTATTATTTACTGACTTTGAATAAAGCAAAGAAACAAGAAAATTGTGACCATTTATATCGTTTGGAAGTGATTTTGTAATAGTCAACATTGCCTCATGATTTGGTACGCCAGAGGACACTATTTTTTGCCGTAAAGAATCTGTAATGTGGTTAGACCACAGTCCAACATCCTTTAAATCCTGTTCCTGGGCAGTATAGTCCTGAGATTTGTCTCTAGCATCATTTTGCATACATTCCAACTCTGATGGCAGTGATACTTTACTAGTCTTACTAATTGTCAAGCTGAAACTGGCATCACCTTCAGCAGGCTTAGTTCTTATCAATTCTATTTTGGTATCTACTTGCCCCTTATCTACTTGATTTGTAGCTAATTCATTAGATGGTGCAGCTCTGCTTGAGGTGGCAGGCTCTTCAACAGCTTTAAAAAATGCAGTAATTGAATGCCTTCTCCTTGTTTCATTTTTCTCTTTCTTTTTGTTACTTGCGTTTTTGAAATCCTGATTTGTGTCTGTAGGTAGACATAGTCACATAGATATACTCAAAATACAATCTGTAACAAACGAAAATGGCATTAGTGTTATCAGGGTTAAATGTTAATAGAAAGTGTTTAGTTTTATTTGTGAGGCAAAAGAATATTCATTTAAAAACTTTCAAGTATATAAACACATTAACACAGTCTGGTGCATTGATCAAATATCATATACCTAATCAATATAAAATCCAAGACATATAAAAATGGCAAAGATTCTGAAAAATGGACAGTCACAGAAATTAATAATTCATTACATCTAAACGACATTAAATGGATAAAATATGACAAAGTAGCTAACTTTATTTTATACAAATATTCAACTAAAGCAAACATAAGTATAAAAATAAATTTGCCACACATTATTAAGCAAGCTGCCAGGCCGAATGGTGTACTGTCGGAAAATTTTATACCAAATTCGCAAGTTATCACCATGCGTAGCATTTTCCCTAAGAACTGTTGTAGAATATTCTACACTGACGTTGTATAGATTCTATGTGAGGTCGATCGCGCAAATGAGTAATGCAAACAAATTCTTTACATTTTACCCATTTATTCATTCTGTATGAAGTCTCTCAGCCACCATGCGGCTCCCGGGCCCCTCAGCTTCCCGGGCCCGAGGTCAACTGTCCCTTCTATCCCCACCATGCTTGGGCTCCGAAAATCATCACCTTCACTAGAGTTTCAAATAAGTGGCTAGTCATCTATCAGACGTTTCACTGCATTTATGATTTCCCTAGAGTGGCCTCCTAGCATTTTGCATCTTTTTTTTTAATAACTTTCTCTCCATAATACAGGGTGAGTCACGACGAAATGACATAATTTCGGGAGCTTATAGCTGAGGTCATTCCCAGTCAAACACTTCACATGAACATAGGTTCGATTCTTAACGGTTATGGGGCTATGGATGTTTCAATGTTTAAAAATAAGAATAAGCGAACAAATAGCTGCTAAAGGTTTTATTCATGAATTTACAATAACTGTTCAAAATGACTACCCTCGGCCAATACACATCACGGCTTGTCTGTGAATCGCGCGTGTAGCTCGCATTAGTTTATTACGATTGTCCTTTATGAGGGCTGCGACATCCAAAATACGACGGAGCAATGCATCTCGTGTTTCCACTTTTCTCCCTGGGTGGCCAATTTTGTGCACCACCACGGCCGATCCATCGATCAGGGAAGCGATAATCGAGATATGTTCTCACTACACGGCTAAAATGGGGAGGAGCTCCGTCTTGTTGGAAATACATACGCAATCGTGTTGCCAAAGGTACATCTAACAGTGGCGGCAGTTCGTCTTACAGAAATCGTAGATAAATGTCACCTGTAAGACCACCTTCGAAAATAAACGGACCAATCAGCTGACCGTAGAGAATACCACATCACACATTGACACTGAACCGATGTTGAAAATTACTTTCCACAATGGCATGAGGATTTATTTCTGACCACACATGTGAATTGCGAGTGTTGTTGACACCGTCGCTGGTAAATTGAGCCTCATCACAGAACAAGACGTATCGATGCAATTGTCGAGTAGCATTGAGCCAATTACAAAATTCCAGCCGTTGGGCACGATCTCCAGGTTGGAGGTGCTGAACGCGCTGTACGTGGTATAGATATATATGCCTTCTTCGTGTAGCGTTCTACATACTCTCGTTTGATGAACTCTAAGACGTGTGGAAATCCTTCGCGTACTAACATGAGGACTCCTCTGTACCATCTGAATAATGTTTTCTTGTTCAGTCACACTTTGTTGTACCGGACGCTCAGATAAAACAGTAACGCTAGGAAATAAACCGCTCTCTCACAATCTCTGGAAAACGTTCCTAAACACTCGTCGATCCGGAATTCTTCAATTTGGAAAACGTCGCTGGTATTTAGCGCAAAATCTGCAAAATCGCAGGTCTTAAAGGATGTGTTGCAGCAAAAAAAGCAACTTTTAAGGAATGGAAGTAAAGAGAAGAGAAGAAAATGTGCTTTGGAACACAAGTATTGGACATCTGAGACCTACTGATTTAAGCTTCCTTCGTACAGTAGAGGGGTCAACTGAGACACCTGTTGTTTTTACGAGATCTGCTGCAAGTGAAGTGCTGGATTTCCGTCTGTCTCGAAGGGAAGTAATCTTTAGATATTGTAGATCAGATGGAGAAAGCTTAGAAGGCCTCTCTAATATGAGCCAAGATTGTTTTTACACCAGTTTTGGAAACACCTGTAGATTCACTTATTTTTCTTTGACTCAGTCCCTCGCCATGCAAATGTATTATTTTATATCTAATCTCATCAGAAATTGTACTTTTCGTCATTTCTTAAGCCTGTAAAAGAAAAAAACAGCATGAATTAGGATTATAATGAGAAACGTTTTGGATAAATTTGTTTTTCAGAAATTAAGTGAATATGTCAATACTTTTAATTGTAAATACTGATATAACAATAGCTTAGGAGCATTTACTGCAGATCCATCATCAATAGTTCGCTAGATCTTTAAACACATGCGTTATAAGTAATATAATAAATCAACCCTCAAGTTCAATTTATGCACACTAGAGGGTCATCCAGCTAAAACAACTTTGTACACTTAAGTAATAACTTAGTTATACGTTAATATGAACCAGAGGTTCTAGTTAATGTGTATTTTAGTATCAAAACCAATTTTCATACGACAGATTATTATCTAATAGTTATCAGATTGACTGTGGACTCATACTTTTGCACGGTACTGTATATATATATTTATTTATCCGAGGTGGATTAATCAGCCAGTTGGTTTGTTTAGAAGGCAATATATATTTATCCGAGGCAATCTATAAGAATAGTTGACAGATTGCGCTATTTATTTAATTTGTATATATTTAATGGAGAGGAGATATCCTCCGTATAATGAAGTTCTTGACAGCTCCAGTCGGCTTAGAGGGCAAATATATATAGGCCTCTATATATATATATATATATATTTAGTGGTGGACCAGATGTCAGTTTTTCAACATCTGCGGATGCGGATGCGGATATTTAGTTAATCTATCAATATAATATAGAATTATGAATATATGACATAATTTTTCAAATTTCGTGATATTACTATTATGGCAGACAATGCATAAGAATTAAAATTAACATTAATGTTTTCATTATGATAAAAATAATAACTTTCTCAAGAGTTTCAGCCACAGAAAATTCAATGAAACAAGTTTCATTCAATTTTCTGTTACCAGGTATTTATATTTTCAGGTTTATATATTTGTTTGTTCATTAATAATTAATACTTTGCATGAAATGGCCGAGACTGGGCCTTATAAGCTACTTTATAAGCTAACTTAATTGTAAATTGCATAATTTATTAGAGGTAATATCCGCATAACATCCGCAGTCAGAAGTGCGGATGCGGATGTTAAAAATGATGCGGATGCGGATATACGGTCCACCACTAAATTATATATATATATGTGTGTGTGTGTGTGTGTGTGTGTGTGTGTTACGGTTTTTTTTGCAAAATCAGTTTCTTTGCAAATTCCCCTGTCAGTTTACAAAGAGACCAAAACAATAGTAATTTTACAAAATGACCTTAAATGTTTGATTATTTTGCAAAAACACAAAATCGGTCAATTTGCAAAATCTCTTGTTCTAATACTGTAAAACCTTCTAGCCCATAATCTAACGTAACGTAACCTAACCGAACCTAACCTAAACACAATGACACTGTTGGTTAGGTTAGGTTAGGTTACGTTACGTTAGGTTAGGTTAGGAGCTAGAAGGTTCTACAGTATTAGAACAAGAGATTTTGCAAATACACCGACAAGATTATTGGTGATTTTGCAAATTGACCGATTTTGTGTTTTTGCAAAATTATCAAACATTTAAGGTAATTTTGTAAAATTACTATTGTTTTGGTTTCTTTACAAAATGACCAGAGAATTTGCGAAAAGACCTATTTCACAAAAAGCCGTAATATATATATACCTTACCTTATAAACCTTATGTTGTTTCGAGTGTTGGTCTCTCTTCACACGGAGGTCAAGCTGGTGGCCCCGCCTCTATGGGCCCCGCCTCTATATATATATATATAAATATATATATATATATATATATAATATATATATATATTAATAACTTCTGTAGTGCCGTTAGTTTTGGCGTAGAATAATTAAATCAAATAAAATCATACTTTGAACAAAAAACACAACTACGTCATTCTGTTTATTTAGTCGAGTTATTTAACATGGAATCACTTATTTAACATACACTTATTGTACAATAAAAAATAGTAATAGCAGAAGAAATCCATATACACCCAAAATACGCACTTTAAGCGAGGAATATAATATATATATATATATATATATATATATATATATATATATATATATATATATATATATACACAGGGTGGGCGGAAAGTAGCTCCCTATTTTGGATTGGTAAAAAAATACGTATATTATCCATTTATTTCAGAAGAAATAATATGAAAAGGTAGGCATACATGGTAGGTTTTCTCTAAAATTCAATGTGAGCTCCAACTCTTTCCACCAGCTTCTGGAGCCGCCCAGGAATGGCGTCCACTGACTTTAGCAGGAACTCCGGCGGGATGGAGGACATGACTTCCCGAATTCGGTCCTCCAGTTCTTCCAATGTCCTCGGTTTGGTGCGGTAGACTTCTTCCTTTACCCACCCCCAAAGAAAGAAGTCGCACGGTTACCGCTGAAAAACGGCAGAATCGGTTCAGTGTAACGGTGTGGTGTGGTATGACCTCAGATCAGGTTGTGGGCCCGTTCCTTCTGCGCAACACCATGAATGCTGAGCGGTACCTTGCTATTTGCGAAACGAGGTCTGGCCGGTTGTCAGCACATGGGAGAACATCGACGATCTGATATTTATGCAAGATGGCGCCCCTCCGCACTTCGCTCTTGTTGTCCGTGAGTGGCTGGATGCCCACTTCCCTGGGCGTTGGATGGGTCGTCGTGGTCCACATCAATGGCCAGCCAGGAGCCCCGACTTGACACCGTGCGACTTCTTTCTTTGGGGGTGGGTAAAGGAAGAAGTTTACCGCACAAAACCGAGGACATTGGAAGAACTGGAGGACCGAATTCGGGAAGTCATGTCCTCCATCCCGCCGGAGTTCCTGCTAAAGTCAGTGGACGCCATTCCTGGGCGGCTCTAGAAGCTGGTGGAAAGAGTTGGAGCCCACATTGAATTTAGAGAAAACCTACCATGTATGCCTACCTTTTCATATTATTTCTTCTGAAATAAATGGATAATATACGTATTTTTTACCAATCCAAAATAGGGAGCTACTTTCCGCCCACCCTGTATATATGTGTATATATATATGTGTATATATAATATATGTATATATATATATATATATAATAATAGTACAGTAGAAATCTATATACACGTTTAATATATGTACGCGCATCTACACACACATATATAAACTTCAAAAAAATAGTGCAGAAGAATTCCACTACATGGACAATATATATATATCAAAATATACGCGCTCTATGTTCTACTGCGCTTAATTAAAATACTAACCTCGCATGCGATCGAGGCTACAGTTACATACTCGTTGTTTTGTACCATGCTATAAATACACTTTCACCAATTAAAGTACGCGGTTGTCTATATTCAATATAAAGGGCTTTCAGATCATTTAACACTATTTTTGTGCCCACTTTACAATTGGTTGGCAAGTTATCACTCTCTTTAAACACGGTTAGAATACATTCAAAAGCACGGGCAAAGAGGGCATCGTTTGCCACATCATTATTGAATTCAAGTTTATAAACACTTCTTTCCAAATGAGGGTTTATTCTTTCCAATCCGAGCTTTTCAACGCATATCGACAATTGAAGTAATCTTCTAAATCGTGCCGACAGCTGCCCATTATATAAAGAAATAGCTATTCAGGGTGAACAGTGTAGGTGAGCTCAGGACTGTACCAAAGTTCAAGATATTTCGAAGAGTCTACACCTTTTAAATACGCACCCAGTTCAAATCCATTCTCGCCTTGTTCAATCCTACACGCGATAAAGACGTTGAGCAGAGCGGTGTATGCGTATTCAAGAACGGTGTTAAAATAAAGCATATCGGCAACATGCGCATCTAAGGCGTAGGGTGTGTCAATTTTGTCAACTCTTTTCAAATCAATTTTGGTAGTGAAAATAAGGTGTCTTTTCATGTCAAAACTTGAAATTGGCCAACCAAAATGAAATAAAATAACCCTTACCTACATCAATTTTACCTTAAAGTTTCAGAAATTGACTACTAAATAATAGGACATAAATTGATTAACTATTCATCTGTCACAGAATTATCCCACTGATCGCATATGGAGTGTTTTCAAGGTCATATAGTTGTGGTACAATGTACAAGTCACAACATGAATAGAACTGTCCCTCACTCTCAGTCCTCAGTTGCCTCTTAGATGTCATAGACGGTGGTTTGCTGTTACTGCTCTTGTACCTACTTCATAGTTATTCTACTAGACGAATACTACAGTTTAACTGTAGTATGGATTATTGATTATTACAATTATTTATTATTATCATATTCTTCTGTCTAATTATGTTGTAATCCCATGAAATATTTTTTTATTGAATTTTAGAACATCGAATGACTAAACTTTGAAACATCGTAATTAATATAAAATACTTAAATGTTTTTCTTTCTTTTCAGATATTCCTAAGATGCCAAAATTGAAGACAAGAGGTCAGTCGTCATGCCACTTGAGCCTGTTAGTCGGTACAGGCAAGGAGCTTCCCGTATCAGAACTACCAACAGTACGAGACATGCTGAGACTACGGTTACTCCTTCGTGAACAAAATACAAAGGATAGAAGGAACTACACAGAGAAAGAGCTCATAAGGGACATGATTCCCCCTCTTCTGCATCAGTGGAAAAAAGCTAATGTGTTATTCAAACCACCTGTACTCAATCAGTATAGAACTATTGAGCTAAAATTAACAAAGCTGTGGCACAAAGCAGTTGAGACATCACTTGGTAAAGGAAAGCTAGCAAAGAAAAATAAATTTCTGCACACACTTGATACTCTTCTTGACATTTTTAACGCCAGTGTCCCATAGAGTTGTGTTCTGAAGCTAATTGTTCTCCCTCATGCAGAAGAGAACCTCACCCTCACATTGATTGTCGCTGTCCTCGTGAGAAGAAGATCCCTGTTTTGGAGCTGGCTTTCATAAAGGCGCAGAGAACAAAGGCAGGAGGCCAAGGAAGTATGCAGATTGGTTCGGCAGATTATTCAGAAAACAAAAAACAGATTGTTATTGCTAAGAAAAAAGAGAAAATCCGAGAGAGGGAAGAAAGGAAGAAAAAGAAGAGTGAAGAAGCCACCCAAAGAGATGAAGAGCTCTATCAAGAGGTTTCTCACTTCTTTGAAAGCTCTTCAGATGAACAGAAAGAAACAACATCAGATGATAGCTCCAAAATGCCATCTGAACCTTCGCCGAAGAGAATGAAATACATCACTAAAGCCATCTCAAACATTGCCCTTGCCAGTATTCGCCACCATACGGGGCTACGAGAGACTGCAGAGATTGCCACTGCCGCTTGGATAGATGCAGGCCTCATCAGCCGAGAGGATACATCCTTAGTGATAGATCATAATAAGATAAGAAGAGCACAAGAAAAAACAATGAAGGAAATATCTGATCAGCATGAAAAAGATTTGAAGGAGGAGGGTCTCTCTTGCCTTTTGTTTGATGGAAGAAGAGATGACACAAAAGTTCTCCTAGAGGTAGAGGGAATGGACAGAAAGTTTCCCTGTCTCATCAAAGAAGAACACTACTCTGTGTGTTCCGAACCTTGTGGCAGCTATTTGTTTCACTTTGTTCCTGAAGCAGAAGTAGAAGGCAAGAAACATGCAGAGGCAATTGCTGATCAAATAATATGTTGGCTTCAAGAAAGAAGACTTGACAGTTCACTGCAGGCCGTTGGTGGAGACTCAACTGCGGTGAACACTGGATGGCAGGGCGGTGTTATGACGCATTTAGAGAAAAAACTTGGAAGAAGGCTTGTTTGGATTGTATGTGATTTGCACACAGGGGAACTACCTCTTCGTCGTCTCATCCAGGAACTTGATGGTCCTACAAAGAGCAACAACAAGTGGTCAGGCCCCCTTGGCAACATGCTAGATGAAGCAATGGAATTAGAAATAAATACAAAATTTCCAAAGGTCGAAGTAGGCCCTCCTCTTCCAGTGTTGTCTGAAGAAATTATCAAAGACCTCAGCACGGATCAATCTTACGCTTATCGTATTGTTCAAGCAATCAGATCAGGAGAGTTGCCTCAAAATCTGGCTCTCTTGGAGATTGGACCCGTAAGTCACAGTCGTTAGTTAACTACAGCGATTCGTTTCTGCAGGATTTGGGTTTCCAAACATGCACTGAAGGGCAAAATGCTACAGAATTTGATGTTGATTGTTGAATTTATTATTGGGTTTTATCTTCCTCACTGGTTCAATGTAAAACTTAATCCACTGTGGATGGAGAGGCCCAACCACATCTTGTTTCAATTATGGCTACTGAGAACCCAAAGGAAAGTAGTGGTGGACATCGTGTTACCTGTGGTGAGAAGGTCCGCTTGGTATGCTAGGCCAGAGGCAGTTTTGCAAGCAATACTCTGCAGCCAATGTACCAAAGAGCGAACTGAGGCTGTGGAAATCATTCTAAAGCTTAGAGGAACATCACTAGATGATGACCAGCTGGGAGACTGCTCTGTTCAGACAAGGAAGGTACCTCCGATAAACGTCAATGCCACGAAATTGTCAGAATTAGTTAACTTGAGTTCGGAAGTTTTGGAGCCACCACTGACAACATGTATAACAAACAAAGATTTAACACAACTTAAAGAGGCCCCAATGCAAGTGCCAAAGTGGCCTTCTCACACTCAGAGTGTGGAGAGATGTGTGAAAATGGTCACAGAAGCAGCTAGTCAAGTTTACAGTCACGAGAGGCGAGAAGGCTACATCAAAGCGCAAGTAGCAAGCCGAATGCTGATGTCAAGGAACCGCAGCAAAAAGGACATGACTGCATTGGTTACTTTCAAATAAAGACTCTGAATGATATCTTATTGCCACTTTAAATGTTGATAGGATGTTTGCGCACATTTGTTATTTTGTTACGAATTTACAGAAAAATGGAATTTTTGAATTAAAATTGATGTAGGTAGGTTATTTTTTATTGTTTTTGAAGCAAAGATATTATTTTGTATGCCAAATGATTACATTAAATTGCTACCAAATCACATGATTTTCAATTTAGTCATTTCACCCCCAAAATTGACACACCCTAATCTAAGGGTGTTATTGTCAGCTGCATTCTTCCACATCAACCGTATATCAATGCATGGCTGGTCTCGTTTTATATACAACGTACAAATAACAGCGTATTAGGGTGCATCACTAATCTGTTCTCTTTTTGTACCTACCACTGCAGGTATTCTATAATGGTCCTCACCCCACTTCTCAACCGCCACGAAGATTCTGTTCATCTCCTCAACACTTAAATAAATTATGTTTACCAGAGTTTGATTGTCTACAACTCGTTTCAAGTACATAATTAACAGCGCCAGTTTTGCGCCTGAACACTCGCACTGACTTCGTCCGGTATTGATGATACTGCTCAACGGAAGCTCCATCGTATATGAATTTTCTATTGTAAGGAGCACACGTCCAGTCGGGTCAAGCTCTGAGGTGAATATGAGCAGCCGGTGCGCGGTTTGGTTCGGTGGAAGGTGTGGGGGATGAGTCACACGGGCGCGTCATACAAAGCGTTAGTGATTCGTGCACGGGGTTGTTCCAACATGAAATAATCATATAAATATTTATATCCCATTATACCGGACATTCGTTTAGAGAATTTTTTCCGATACATGAAGTAATGACGGCTTTAATGTTTAATCGAAACCATACATCTTCATTCATTTTCACCACACATTACCAATCCGGCGCTTTATTTGAGAGAAACATATGTGCATATCTGTCCTTTTTTCTTAACAAGCGATACTCATCACTAAACTCTATTAAAAATTCGCACAAGCCTTTAGCCACAACCTCACTACGAACACCCGTTGCTTCTCTTCTGCACGTGATGCTTCTTTCACTTCGCGGTGTATGGACGCCTTTACGCAGTTTATTCCTATGACGTAGTCCATTACATGATTTGAGCCAGAAAGCCCGCATTGCTCTCGCCAGAATATCCGTAGAGTATTTGGACGTCCTGCTCCTCACGCCTCATTCGGTTCAATAGGATCTTAAAAAACTCAAAGGAGGGAGAACTAGGGATTCTTTGAGTGTTCACCACATCTGTAGACATTATCGAATACCACTTCATGAATGTCGAGCACGCAATATCAAAGGTAGCCATCACTATTTTCCGTCTACGTGAGAAATCTTCAACAGGTAAAATGCACGTCTGAGATTCACGGCTTGTTGAGGTCAGCTGAGGAGGCAGGGCAGAGATATGACCAGCTAGTAGCAGGATTCACGTGACCCCTTTGATTGGGTTGCGCTATACAGTGGGCGGTGCTTACCTTTTTTACTGTACACACACACACACACACACACACAACAAAGGAGAAAATAAAACGCTAATTGAAACATGATTTATTTTAAATAAATAAATTCATCGTCAACAAGTAAATAGTTTCTAATTCATGGCATATATTCAAATACACGTAATAAATAAACATATTGTCAACAAGTAAATAGACACACGTTATATAGCAAAACATTCAAGGGCAATTGTACCCAAAGGGTACCGTATCGTAGGTGCCAGGCACCTGGTGGCATTTCCTACATGTGTTACGGCACACTTTTGTCCCCCTAAGCTCCTTCACGTCCCCCAATTTCTGTGCCTGAAAATTGTGAGTCCCTACAGTCAGTTCGGGCGGCTGGTCACCCTCATCTTCTAAACTCACTAGCTCCTAGCTCCTTTAGCGAATCAAAGTTAACGATCCGCCGGTTCGCCTGCTTAAACGTGATGCCTTTAGCTTTAACGATATATCTCACATCCTGCCCCACTCTCACCCGTACCCCATAAGTTTTTGGACCTGTTGAAACAAAAGAATCAGCGTAGGCGCGCACTATCTCCATACTCATCCTTAATCTCATCAGTTAACTCTCCCAGGAATTCCCCAATAGGTGCCATGTAATAACCTCCCCTCTCCGCGAATATCTCACTATCTGTGTCTTCGTACAGAACCCTCGGCCCAAGAGAATGCAGTAGACTCCAAAGTTTGATGCGAGCGTACGCTGTGGTGAACTTGGCTACAGGTATGTTTGTAACAAGTGATGTATCTGTAGCCAATTCGGTAATGTACTTTATTATGTACGCATTACCCACATTCACGAACTCCATGACCTCTTTATCGGGAGCGTTGGCATAATCCCACACCTCGTTATAACTTTGGGCTAAGTGGCCCTTGCCTGTATTCTGTGCAAATTTCCCCAAAAGACTATTTAGGCACAACTTTGCACTAAAGTGCTTGCCCGGGTTCTTTACAATTTGGGACCGGTCAAGTTGTATCCCTTCACGATCACGGTAGCGCTGAATATACGCCGATTTTTCATTTTCGGTCTCAACTCCTCGCGGGTACCCTGCTGCTTCTACCTTATCCTTCAAAACAGTGTTTATATATGGCGTGAAAAGGTTGGGGAGCTTTTGAAACCTCCACACCTCATATATCTTCAATATTCTGTAACCTTGGCGAACGGCTAGGGACACCTCAGAACTTGTATATACGACTCTGATCTTCCTCTGGTTGGATGTGTGATTACAGGCCCCATTGTTCTCCTCTGCGCACTTCACGCACAGGGGAAACATGAGTTTGTGGCCTATAACGACGGGTAAGATCGGCATCCATAAGTCGCGAGGGGGAAGCACATCTACGAAAGAAAGACCGAAATAGTTCTCGTTCAAATTAGCTGTGAATTCTTCGATGGTGGGCAGGGCGGGCCCCACCAGTTTTTCAGGTACTCCTACTGGGTACGAATTGTTCTTCATCACGTAGGGGTTTAAAGAACAGAAGTCGTAGGAATGGAGTTTCACGCCCTCCGCAGGTAGAAAGTATAGTTCGAAGGGGTTTCTACATGCACTCGTCGCAGATAGTCTGGCTTACAAGTAGATATGGGATAACCTCTTTGGTCTCAGCATCCGTGTATGTTTCTATGTCATAGTATAGTTATACAAGGTTTAGTTTTAGGCTTAACAACTTTCAGATAAAATACATGCTTCATACCATCTGCCTTATATTTCTCGTGGCATGTAGAACAGTGAATTTCATCACATTTATGCGTGAATTTCCCCCAATTGTCCATCATATGAAACATACCACATTCACAGATTCTCATTTTCCTGCACGTGCCAAATGATTTATGGAACTCAAAAAAGTTATTATTGAAAAATATGCGTCTACACACATTACAGTCCCTCTTCTCAGCTTCAACTACACGACTTTCACATTTGGAGCTTTTACACTGCTCACATACCATGTAGAAATCCTTACAATATTTCACTATATCATCCACAAACTCGAGACATCCCTTACACAAATCATGATGCCTTCCATATTTTTTACTTTTATCGTAACTCGTATAAAGAGCCCTTATATTGCGGATGGGGAGCTGTCCCTGACGTTGTCCCTGATAGCCCTAAAATAATTAGGGGTCCTGTACGGTCTCTCACACAGCTTTTAAAAACATACAGTCCTGTGACGATCATCCATCCCAAATACAACTATACGAACATTCATTTCCTGCTGAACCCCCCTCAGCTCTTCAGGACCCATATTACAGTCAAACTCGAGCTTGCAATCTGCAGCCAGTTTACGAGCACGCTGCACAACCGTCGGCAACCAGATATTATACGCGAGTGTATTTAGCTCAGGAAACATATGAGCTAAGACTATTCCTATAAAGCCGCAACCACGCTCGGTGTTTATATGCCGTCTGTAAATAGCCTGAGAATTGATGTTAAGAGTATAAGGTGTGGCCGTATATCCCGCAACACGGAATACCTTGTCAATATCTATCGTGAAGCTGTCCATGCTGAAGGCGATGCTACTGTGAGAGGCTTGCATTATATGACCCAAAATGTTGTCTATGTCCATAGCAGCCATGCGCCTGTAGGATATTACTACCCAAAAATCATCTAAATCCCTGTCATCTGACCCGAACCCGAAGGACAGCCGCGTCCTGACTTCACGTTCCTCGTTGTTCTGAAGGGCAAACTCCACAATACGTTCAATTACGCGCAGTAGTCCGTGTTTAATACCGTTGCTATACATGGTTCGCGGATCGACCCTGACTACGTACAGATTTCTAGTGAGGGCTGGGGTGGGGTTGGCGGTGTGCACCAGCTCGAATGTTATGCTACTCTCTACAGAATGAGATGCTGCTGCTGTTGAGGGTACGACCGGAACTGAACAGGAATAAGGGGTCACAGTTTTATTTGTAGAAGGAACCAATGTGGGGGGACTGTGTCGTAAGACGTAGAGGGCTGGAGTTCTATTACTGGGGTTCTAACAACCGGCGCACTCCTGACATGCTTTATACCTGACGTGGAGACTGGAGAGCGAATCATCAACTTCATCATGCCCCGCTTTCTCCTCGAATTGTCGCGTGGGGGTGCTACAGTTGGCATTGCTGGTGGTTCGCTAGCGGGGTCGGAGTCTGTAGTCTCGGCAACAATTACACAGTCATCGAAATCACCTGTAATATCGATGATGGGGACATGCTGGCACAGTACCTCATCCTTGTCGTTATTCACGGTTCTGAGGAAGAAGAGGAAAAACAAGACTGTGAATATAAAGAGCATCACTTATAATTTTATTATATTTTGTAAATGTTCCACTTAGGAATGTGCATTGTTAGAGATGGACTCTGTAGAAAAAGTCAGGTTCACGAGCCCGTCCATATGTATTATATCTGGCCCTACAGGATGTGGTAAACTGTGTTTATGCTTAAAATCATTAAAGATAATGGAGAGATGTTTTCAAAAGTTGTGCATTCGACATACCAGTCAGTATTCAACGAGTACCAAGATGATATTTTGTTCCACAAAGGTGTATATGACGTTAATTCGTTAAAGAGAAATGAACATACGGTCATTGTGATTGACAATCTCATGTTAGATATGGATAAAACTTTTGCAGAGACATTTACAGTGTTCTCCCACCATCTTCACATAAGCGTATTCTTCATCAATCAGAATCTATTTTTCAAAAATAGATACATGCGCGATGTGTGGCTAAATACAAAATGTCTATCCTTATTCGTACAATGTAGAGATGTGTCACAAATTGAGGTATTAGCCAGTCAAATGTTCCCGAATCAACGTAAGGAGTTTTTGGAAGTTTATAAAGAAGCTACAAGTCAACGTTACGGATATTTGCTTTGTGACCCTCATCGCGAAACACGTTTAGGGTGCTTCTCAGAACGAATATATTCCCAAACGAACCTGAAACGGTGTATATCCCAAAATGACAAAGAGGCTAAAGAAAAACCGTGAATTAATTAAACTATCATCGACTACAACGGGCACTGCAGCAGTTGCTTGTTAAAAATATTGTACCAAGAAGCTATGCAGAAATTTCTTCATGAATATGAAAATTATAAGAATCCTACAGAGATCTCCGTAGTTATTAGGCGCAGCGCAGACGACGTTGAGCATGGAGGCATAGGACCTGGGGTCGAGGCTAGTGACGAGCAGTCAAAGAACAACGGTGCGACCCCACAACATATCGAGTAGGGTTTCTTTACCGGGATCCCGGGATCCCGGTAGATTTTTAGCTAATTTAAATTTCCCGGGAAATTCTCCCTGTCCTGTCCCGGGAAATCCCGGGATATTTTCTTAAAAATGTAATTTTGCTTATTTTGTGTTAAGACTGGGAAATTTTGCTAATAGTAAGTTTAATTAACCCATAACTTGTCAGAATACGTTTGTATTTGTTAGTTTTAAGCTTGCTTAGTTTTTTGTTTTTTAATTTCAGCTTGTTATGGCATGTCACAGATTGTCACTACTTGTCAGGACCTGTAATATCTTGCGTAATTGCGCTGATGCTGTCTTAATTTGTCACCACGCTCAGTAGCTCCAGTAACTGCATTACGCCAGGTTGTGCATTGTGCAAGTGTCACACTTCCTTTATATTGTGAGTATTTGTGACTCAAGATTCTTTGTAGTTCCTATACTAGCCTAGTACTATATATATAAGTATGTTTTAATTTATTTTGTTCGAAACGAACCCCTTCAATCAAGAATGTCAGAATCATTTGCTTGGAAATATTTCGTGAAGGATTCGAAACTAGAATTTGCAACCTGTAAAGAATGCAAAACTCAAATAAAGTGTAAAGGTTGGTCTACAAGCGGTCTTATCAGACATTTGCTTAACAAGCATAATATTAGCAAGTTATCTGTTACTAATGCTAAGCGCACAGCCGAGGAAACTGGAGCAACTAGTAGCAAGCGACAAACCTCTCAACAAACCTTAACATCGTTTTTCATTAAGAAAGAAACATGTGAAGAAATAGTAACAAAACTAGCCACTCTAGATGGCATCTCTATCAATTCTATTACAAAAAGTGAGTTCATCAGAAAATCATTGACAGACAGAGGATATACTTTACCAAAAAATCCATCACATGTAATGGATCTCGTTCATTCGCAGTACAAACAAATAAAAGAACGCTTAAATTCTGAAATTACCAGCCAAATAAATGCAGGATCAAGGTTTAGTTTATCCTTAGATGAATACACCTCACTAAACAATCGCCGGTATTTAAATATTAACATACACAAAACTGACGGAACATTTTGGAACTTAGGAATGGTGAAGATTTCTAGTACTCTACCTGCTGAAACTGCTGTTGAAGTAATCAAAGAAAAGTTAGAGGAATTTCATATTTCTTTAGAAAAACATGTGGTGGCTTGTGTTATTGATGGTGCAGCTATGATGGTGAAATTTGGAAGGCTAATTGAATGTGAGCATCAATTGTGTTATGCACACGGAATCCACTTAGCGGTATGTGATGTTTTGTACCAGAAGTCAACCACTTCACTTGCAATCACTCTTTCTGAAGAAATTCAAACTGAAGATGACGAACATAATGACAACATAGATGAAGATGGAGAAGATTTCAATCATAGTATTGATTTTGAAAGTGTTTTGTGTGAGCGCTTTGATGAGGATCCGTTCGAGATAGATATTTCATTTGGATCGCACGACACTGTAGGTAAAGAAATCAACGTGTCTCAAATCATCAATAAAGTCAGAAAAATAGCAAAAAAATTTCGCAAATCACCTTTAAAGAATAACATCTTACAAGGATATGTTCAACAGGAACAAGGAAAAAGTTTGCATCTATTGCTGGATTCCAAAACCAGATGGAATAGTCTTTTAGCCATGCTGGAGCGATTTATCAAAATAAGGTCATCCGTATCGAAAGCTCTCATCGACTGCAATAAAGATATGGACAATTTTGACCTTGACAAACAAGAAGTTGCTGTAATTCGTGACATTGTGGCATCGCTGGAGCCATTAAAAGTTGGAGCAGAAAAGCTGAGCAACAGAGAATCGACTTTACTTTCATCAGGTGTTTTTTCTTTCATTTTGAACGAACTAAATCAACTAAACACACCTTTTTCAAAAAAACTAAAGGAGTCGTTCATTCGACGCATAACAGAGAGAAGAAATGAGAACTTGACTGGCCTCATACAATACCTCAATAGTGGAAAGAATTATAAAAAGGTCGCAACTTTCGCAAGTGACAGAAGTTTGCCAGCCTTACCAACCAAGTCTATGTTAATTTCATCAGCAAAGCAGATGTTAGATCGCCTTTTTGGAGTACCTGCTGATTCTACCTCTAGTGAGACAGATGAAGATAATGATGTGCAAGAATCAGCTGTCCCTCAGTCATCTTCGATGACTCTAGCTGAAAGGCTTGATGCAGCTATTAAAGCAGCCGAGGTAGAGAAATCAAGAACACTAGACAGCAAAGCAAGCGCTGCAAAGCACCTTAAAAAGGAACTAGAGATCTTCGAGGCTACGGGCGAAAAAACGCAGAACATCTCTCTTCTCTTGAATGCATTAAAGACGATTCCACCCACGTCAATAGAATCGGAAAGGGCATTCTCAGCAGCAGGACTTTTCGTGACTAAAATGAGAACAAGATTGAGTGATCGAAGTATTGACCATCTTTGTTTTTTGAAATCGTACTATAAAAATTCACAGTGATAATTTTTTTGGTTGAATTCATTGAAGTTCTTTGCAGTTTGAAGGTAATTTTTATTTTTTCTTTAAATTTTCTAAGCAATTCAAAGGCAATTTTTTTTTCGTTGTATTCATTAAGTTTTCAATGAAACGGAGCAATTTTTTTATTTGTGAAAATTTTCTATGTAATTCAAAAGTATTTTTTTTAATACATATTTTTCACAGCAATATTATTTTATTTTGCCCATCATGGAGATTGCAGAACTTATTAAATGACTATAAAAAAAAATAAAAAATAATTATACCTCCTCTTTTCTAGGTTAATTTATTTTATAATATATTTTAAATATAATTAATTATATCCCGGGATTTCCCGGGATCCCGGGAAGGGAATCATTTTTATCCCGGAATCCCGGGATAAGCAAAAGGCCGGGAAATGAGAAACCCTAATATCGAGCATGTATTAAAAAGCAGTCTCCCACATACATTGAGGAATAAAAGCATGAGCCTTTATAAGCTATTGATTGGGGATCCCACTATACATTGGGCCGATACAGGTGAGGTAGCTCTTGAAGGAACAAAGGTACAGGATTCGAACATCGTTGACATCGTCTATGACTTGGTGAGAAAGTGGGATAAGCCCTAACCAGCAGGATGGAAACATATTAAAGCAAGACTACAGCAAATAATATCCCCAAAACACTGATAGGTAAGCTGAACAGGTTAAAAGACTTGGAAAAAGCCTCGCATGTACCACAGCCGAACACGCCTTCGCCCCCAGCGGTAGCATCTCTGAAGAGGAGAAAGAAGAGACCAAACAAGAACAACCAACCCTTCCCGCGTGCCTCTAAAATACGCAAATGGTTAACATATTAAGAAAACGTTATGACATTTCTAGCCCAACCTCCTACGGCCGCGTTAATAGACTGTACAGAGGCGTTTATAAAGAGAGAGTACGGAAAAAGATGTTGAGATGTTTTTGCAGGAGGAGGATGCTTATACACTTCATAAGCCCTTGACAAAAAAGATTTAAAACAGCCAAGACAACAGCAGCCTCGATTGATTCTCTTTGGCAGGGGGGTTTAACAAACATGCAGAGATATTCGGTGTATAATGGTGGCTACCGCTACATCCTATTCATAATAGATGTATTCTCCAGATATTTGTGGTTAATTCCCCTGAAAAATAAATCGCCTGAAACAGTTGCTAAAGCTACCAAAACGCTGGTGTTGAAAGAAAACAGGATTCCTGGCTATTTTTGTACGGATATGAGAAAAGAATCTATAGGCCGAGCTTTTTAGAACATGCTGACAGAGTTTAACGTCAGTTATTATACTAGCAATTCTATACATGAGGCATCTTTAGCTGAAAGAGTTCAACGTACCATAAAGGAACGCATGCATCGCTATTTCACACATAAAAAACATACAGGTATATACAGTATACATTCTGGATTCTCTGGCCTCATCCTTCAACTGTTCACACCACCGTGCGATTGATACAACACCTAACGAGATTTTAGAAAGAGGTACGCGCACAGAGCCTCTTGTGAGAAGAGATATTCGTAGAACACCGCCACACTCTGCGCGTTTCAAAATCAATGATTATGTAAGGCTGTCGCGTTCGGGTAATAAATTCGCGAAGGGATTTGAGCAAGGTTGGATACGTGAGATTTTTAAGTTAGGACTATGAGACATAAAGACGAGATAATGCTGTATTACGTTGAAGATTTGGATGGGGAAGAAATTGCAGGGGGCTTTTACGGCGAGGAGCTGCAGAAAGTGACATTTAATTTAGGAAAAAATGTGTTTAAAATTTTAAAAATTTTAGGCAGCAGAAGTTCAGGAAATATAAAAATGTATCTGGTGAAATGGCTAGAGTACCCAGAAAACTTCAACACCTATATAAAAACTGATGCAATAATGAAGCTTAAATAGTATGCAACATGGCGCCTTACCACTTCTACGTCACACTCTCTCTTCTTCTTCTCTGTCTGTACATCCTGACAACACCCTGGCCAACTTTGTAACAGAACTCCATGGGCCCATTGAATTGGGACGTGAATCATATGAGATGAGAATATGCGAAATTCAATTGGCTACCAAGTTTTTAAGTATTGATAATAAAGAATCCGTTTTTACGGTTCTTAGAAACCGTGATGAGTGTGAAAAGGCCGGGGTAACTCGGGACGAAACCATGTGTGCCGCCCGGAGTGGAGAGGCACAGTACTACACTACAGTAGTAACACTAGGCCCGGGTTATTATGGCGCAGCCGAGGATGTTGTGAGACACTTAAATGGTAGTTTGAAAAGATCAAACCTTACGGATGATTTAGTATACGAAATCGTAAACAAAGATACCCCTGCACATTGAACGATGGCTACCCTCCCCTGGACATGTGCTATATTTACAGCAATATCGTGGAACATCAGTTTGTTGGGGATACCCAGGCGCCCTTGCTGCGCATTCACATTCCCAGTCATAGAGGAAGGAGCTTAAGCATTACATACGACAAGCCTCATTATGTGGATGTCGCAACTAATCTACTAACCAATATTTCAATATATATAAGAACGATTGAGGGGAAAAGTTTTCCATTCAGTGACGGGAGCTTAACAGTGAAGCTGCACTTTCGTCGCACTGTGATACAATGACCCGAAGGGGTGAGATATCAGCGCGGGAGTGGGATTGGATCCATTTTTTCAACATGAAAGCGTTACAATCAGGTCTTAACACGGTAGAAGACATAATGGCGGGGACTAAGCCTAAAGAAGATCTAAAAAAGCACTTAAAATGTACATGGGACGAAATCAACAAAGATGCAAAGAGAAAAATGCGTGGTGGTGGGAAGAAGAGTCCTGTACGGAAAAAGAAGGGGTTACCAGCACGTGGCGTTAAACGTAAAAGGACATCAAAAAAGAATTGCTCCAAGCGCATGAAACCTATGGTTGGCCACTTTTTTAACAGATATAAGCTAAGGATGTTGCTCTCATGAATCATAGACTGCTTACTACTTGTCGAGAGAGGTGTCACAGTTTCTGGCTCGCCATGGCCTGTTTCATCTATCAGTGTAGTTCAAAATGTTGTAAATTGGAGCTGGCCTTCTTTGACATGCCCCCAACTCAAGTTTCTATAGAGCACAGTGACTTTATTACAATTAATCCGTTAAACACCATTAGCTCCCCGAGTGCTCCTATAGAGTTCGTGATCCCCAGCTCAGGCCCTTACTGTTTTGATCCAAGCTGTGTGCACTTGTACGCTAAATTATGAATAGCACATTCAGATGGAACGGATTGCTAAGACAAATACGTTGTATTCCCAGAAACAAACTTTTTACACTCCATGTTCAGTCAGTGTGACGTGTATTTAAACCAGTTCAACATCTCGGCAGGATCTGGCTACAATCACCTACAAGCCTATCTGGAAAATGTCCTCAACATTTCAAAAGAAGCGAAGGATACCTTTTTAACTGCCGAAGGTTTTTATCAAACTAAAGATGAAAGTAGTATAAAGGACAAATTTTAAAAAGAGGATATATGAATGCTTTGGGCGCCTACACACAGATTTCACATTCCAGGAGAAGCTGCTTGTGAATGGGGTCGATATGAAAATAAAGCTCACCCGTACGAGCCCTGAGATTTGTTTAAATCTGCGGACTGACCAAGAAGAGAGCTCGAAACCTGTGGTGATTCATTTTATGTAAACATATCTCCGCGTGCGTCGAGTGAAATTAAGCTCTGCTAAACAAATAGAAATTGAAAAAAATTTACTACACGCCACAGTAAAATACCCAATTAACAGAGTAGAGCTCAAATTATACAAAGGATCAAATTATACAATTATCAGTGCTGACATCGAAGCAGATAGAAAATGTACCCACAACTATGTATAAACATTATGTTCACCCCGTCAAATCGATTTATCACTTATTTAAATACAAAGATGTTATTTCTACACTTCTTAAGTCATCCATAGTTTACCACTAGAAGTGTGACCACTGTATGGGGTCATATATAGGTAAAACTAAAAGACATTTACAATCCCGTATTTACGAACATCTTGGTAAATCGGTCCGTACAAATTTACCTCTTGGCAAACCACCTAATTCTCTCATACGTAACCATTCACACAACAATAACCACCCAATTTCACAGTCTAATTTCACGTTACTTGCTGCCTGAAGCTCAGACTTTAAGCTTAAAATTATGGAATCTTTGTTCATTTATAAATTAAAACCAGACCTAAATTCTGATGAATCGTCGGGAGATCTGCTATGTTTTGGTTAAGGTAATTGTTTAATTATTTATTTACCTTTTAGTTTTAATGCTTTTATATTTTTCCTAGCTACTTTTTATAATTGTAACTTTTTAATTTCATCTATTTACCTTTGTTTTAATGTTTTACATTTGCTTAGCTACTTTTTATAATTTTTACTTTGTTATTCTAAATTGTAATTAAGCAACTTACAATTGCAATTTATATTTTGTATGTGATTTGGCCTTTTAATGCTTTAGCCCTGAAGATGGACTTAGTGCATTCCGAAACGTTGGTACTTATTAAATCTTGAAGGATGTTTATTTTTTCTCGGGTGTTCCTCTTTATTATATATATATATATATATATATATATATATATATAAATAAGAAATAAAAATAAGAAATAAAAGTTAACAAATAAAGTAAAATATTTTATACAATATATTACAGTCTTATAATAATAATTTAAAATTAAAATGATAATAATTTAAAATTAAAAAAAGAAAAAATTACATAAAATAAGAGCGGTAAGATATATAAATACATGTTATCTGGTGAAATGAATATTGAAAATAAAAACTTACCTGGTTATTTTACGAGGGGGTGTTTAATCTAATTGTATGAAGGTTGGGAATGGTTTGACTGTTGAAGTGGTTATGTTAGAAGTCGAAGAGTGGTGGCGCAATAATAGTTAAATTGAATTATTTAGCTATGTTTAAGATGAAGGCAGAACTCTAGTCGTTGAGGGTTGGTTTTGTACTAAGGATGTATAGGGATTCGAGGATGCGGAGGTCGGTTGGTTGGTATGCTGAATTGATAATTTTGAAGATTAATTTGAGGGTAAAGATGGGTGAGTAAGTAGCGAAGTTCTGATTGTATTTTATAACTAATGTAGTCGTAGCAGGGAAAAGAAAAGTATTGGGTATCTTTTTTAACAGTGGGGACTTTAAGGGAGGGGGGTTGATAAATGTTATTGAGAAAATTTTTGGGTGGAGATTGTAGTAAATATTTTGGGAAAAGTTATTAATGCTGAAACTGTGAATGAATTCTATTTCGTTGTGGAAGGATAAGTAGGAGGAACAAAGTTGATAAGCACGGTGGATTAAAATTTTAATGCTATTAATTTTATATAGTAAGGGAATGTGGCTTAAGTAGTTGGTGCCTAGGCCTGTATATGTAGGTTTTCGATATATGGAAGTGCTGAATTTATTATTTTGTATTGTTATTGTTATATCTAAGAAGGGTAGAGTGTTGTTAGATTCTTCTTTAGTGAACTTGATGGTTTGATGCTGGGAATTAAGATAGTTAAGAAAAAGAGGGGCGTGGTTAGCATTGTGAAAGAGGAGAAAAGTGTCATCGACATGTCTTTTATATGGATGTGGTTTGCAATGAGTGGGGCAATGGAGGAGCCAGTTATTTTCGTGATAGCAAAGAAAGATGTTAGCTAGTGTGGCACTTAGGGGGGAGATCCCATGGCTAGTGAACAAACCCTTTAATAATATATATATATATATATATATATATATATATATATATATATAGGGTGATTCAAAAGTCAGGTTACATAGGGCTTTTCTGTTTCTTTGCAGGTAAATGAGTTATGAGATGTTGTCGAAGGAGGAGCGCATTGATGTGATATTCCTAGCTGGCTGCACAAGTGCATTGCCGTTAACGATGGCCATATCGAACATGTGATGTAACTATTCCCCTGGATCATTACATAATACAATATTTCCCTATGTAACCTGACTTTTGAATCACCCTGTATGTATATATATATATATATATATATATATATATATATATATATATAATATATATATATATATAATGTATAAAAAAAGAGATTATTGTCACCCCTATAAGTGTGAGAAACATTGAAGGTCATATTACGTAAAAATGTGTTGTATACAGTAAACGCTATTATATATTAATTTATAAAACATTCCTCATAGCTTTATCATTTAATAAAATGTTGAAAATACAAGGTTTATTCTTACCCGACACAAGAAAAAAGAAAAAACTCGCATCACTTCATTGACGACCTGGCAATCGTAGGACCGAGTGTCCAATAAAACTTCTACCCCCATGTCCAAATCCTCGTCCATGATTTGAGTTTCTTTAAAACTATTACGAAAAGTTTCTATAACACGTTCCAGCTCCGCCCGCATCCTTTAAGAGAAAAAAAGGCACAGTTATAGACAAAATTTTAAATTATTTTATGGTCAGTTCATATATTTTTTCTGAAGAAAGTTTCCGGGGCTCTGAATTATAAATATTTATTTATCCCGTCCAGATATAAGCAATGTTCATTCTTATTATATATACACCCAGGGTATCCATTTATCTGCTAGCCACTTTATTGTGCGGAAGGATGATCAGCTGGGGTTTACTGCGCGCCGCCTGCTGTCACCGGGTCTCGACCCCTGGCCGATGGATTCGTAGTCACCAATGCTAACCACTACAACACCGAGGCGCATATATATATATATATATATATTAGGGTGTTTCATAAATTAAAAGTTTGGAAAAATTTTAATCCACATGGATCCCCTTGTTCCATTTGCTGAGGAGACTGATAAACCGAAGTATTAATTCAATAGTTTAAAGTTTACGGGTCCCCAGTTTGATGCTCTGGCAGATCATAAACGGAAAAAATTAAACAAAAATCTGTCAATGAATTTTTATTCAACAAACGAGTACCATTTCACTACACATTTTCACAAAGATTCAAAAAACATAACCACTTCTTGCGAATCATTTGTCCATGAAATCCTTCTTGGTTTTATTCGGGTATTTCGCCCTATGCTGCATCACAGTTTTGAGCAAATACTGCTTCTGCTCTTCGTTCTTCGTCAGAGAACAGTTGAACTCTTTGGTGAGCGCGATGGCTCAAAACCTAGTGATTTAGCCGCTGCAGCGTACGACATAGCTGAATCGCGGTACGAAATATTCAGCCGATCGTAGGTAGTCGTCACATCCTGTGAGATCAGATTCCTGCGTCGCTTCTTGGTATTTCCCTTGGAGGAGGATGGAAAAACTTCCACGGTTGGGTCAACGACATCTGAGTCAGTCTCTGACGAAGTTGAAATCACTAAAGCCCCCGTATCTTCTGCAGCTCCTTGTTCCTTCCTGGCCTTCTCCTGTTGTTCCTTAATCTTGTCCAGCCTCTTCCTTTTCCTAATCTCCTTATAGTGAAGCTTCATGTCAACAGGGCCCATGCTGCAGGAATTTGGATCTTCACGCTGCATGTCGAGAAAGTGGATGTCCTCCTGATTCTTCATCATTTCCTTAGCCTGTGAATGAGCAATGTCCATGATCTCCTTCGCTATTGCCTCCTTGAACATCGCCTCCTTCACTCGGAAGGACTCTGCTTTATGTGACTTGTGCTTCACAAGCCGGTCGTATTCCTTGAGAAGGGATTCCATCTTCCTCAAGGCCGAATCTCGACGCATCATGGGGATTCTCGCTCTCTCCCAAAATATGAGAGAGGCATCCAGGCACAGGTTCAGGCATTTAGTACGTCCAAATTTTTGCTCCTTTTGGTGGTAAAAGTACTTTTTGAGTACTTGCAACTGAGTTGGAAGGCCACTTGATGTGATGTTCGCATCCGTCTGGCCAATAAGAAACACTTCTGTTTTCGCTCTGGTAGACACCTGGAAAAGAAAACAAACTAAATAATTCCACAGAAATAATTTCACATCGTAATTAATTTCATTAATTAAATAAAGAAAAGCAGTAACTGGGACTCGAACCAGTGTCATAGCCGTTTGGCGGCATCGCTCAAGTCGGCGTACACAGCACGCTATCCACTACACCATCTAGGGAGTGGATAGCGTGCTGTGTACGCCGACTTGAGCGATGCCGCCAAACGGCTATGACACTGGTTCGAGTCCCAGTTACTGCTTTTCTTTATTTATAAAACTGATACGTGTACACTACGTTCTCTTTGACAATTCATTAATTAAATAAATTTCAATACCGCAGTAAAATTACATTAATTAGTATCATAAATAATTACCAGCTTAGTTGTCCAATATGCAACAGACTAATTAATTTCATGTAATATTAATAATAAATATCACTACCACAGTAAAATGACAGAAATTAAATAATAATAAATTTCAATACCACAGTAAAATGAGATAATTAGTAGCATATATAATTACCTCCATAGTTGTCCAATAGGCTATACAACACGAACCGCTCAAGTGACGAAGAAAACCGTCTTCACTGCAGGCAGGCGAGAAATGAACTGACAAAAAGTCGTCAAAGTTGGGACCTCTAAATGCAGCGCGATCTGGTTCAAACTTGCACAAACGTGTTTTCTTGTTCTTTAGAATACGGAGAAATGTGTGGATTAAAACTCCAAGCTCATTTTTATTTTACCCTATAGGTATGAAACACCCTAATATATATATATATATATATATATATATATATATATATATATATATATATATAATGAATACCTGAAGCGAATAAATAATACATTATAGGGACATGCATAAAAGCAATCAATTATTCGTCTTCGGCAATAGTATTCCCTTAAATATTTCGATAGAAGGAAATGAAAGAAAATGGTGAAAATTCATTTATTACTATTAAAAGGAAGACCAATTTCGACACAAGATTCGACTGGAATCAGAACTTCGCCCAAAGGAAAGGTTGGGGTTAGATTAGCTTCGGTTCGATTAAATTAGAATTGACGGAAAATTTATGTCCGCTTTAGGCTTCCAATTTATTTCCCTTCCAACATTTTTTTTCTTCTTAAATTACACCAGTACACATTTGAAAACTTGTCGATCGATTTTTACAAACTAGTTGGTGATTCTATATAATTTGAGTGCGCTGATCTCAAAAATATAGTTAGTTTTTCCCTATCACGTATGGTTTTCTTACTACAGGGTGTGTCATAAATCCCCCATTTATCCCCAAATGTGAACCATCTTATCGAGACCAACATTGGATTGCACATGCTAAACCATAAATTTTGTTGTTATAGACTACAGTAACGCTTACATAATAATGTAGGGTAAATATATATAACAACCAGTCCCGTTCCCAGCAAAATACTCTCTCCCCTCCCATCAATGGGTGGTTAACATTTGGGGACAGATGAGGTATTACAACACCCCTTGTAGCACGAAATCTTTAAGTGATAGAGTAAAACCTAATTAAAGCAGAATTAAATAGCTCCTAGCTCTTGGACAAGCATATTGCTTGTTTATGAAAGAATAAAAAAATAACTGAAAGAAACAAAATATATTTACCTTCTTTACTTGCAAACATTTCAGGACTTATTCCAAAGACTTAAGACTGCGAAGGTAGATCTGACTAATGACGACTAAACCGGTGCTTCTTTGATGTTTTCTTATGCTGTGCGTTAGGCTGATCTCGTTGCAGACACCAGCAGTAATCCGCTATCATATTTGTATGCCATCTTCCTTGATATCTTCTTTCCATGGTTTTGATGTCCTGGTGAAATCGTTCCCCTTGCTCCTCACTGACATCTCCGAGATTTCCGGGAAAACGGTCAAGATGCGAAAATAAGAAGTGAACTTTCAGGCTCATGTTGCAGCCTAAGGCGAAAACTTTTTAAGTATATTTTCCACCAGTCTTTCATAATTTTGGCTTTTGTAGTTTCCCAAGAAGTCTTCAACAACATCTTTGAAACCAAGCCATGCTTCTTTTTCTTTATTAGTCATTGTGTTCAGGAAATGATCGTCTGTCAATAACTTTCTAATCTGAGGACCTATAAAAACACCTTCCTTTATTTTCTCGTAGCTAATCTTTGGATATTTTGAACAAATGTACTTGAAACACTCACCTTCTCTATTCAATGCTTTGACATACTGCTTCATCAAGCCTAACTTAATGTGCAAGGATGGTAGGAGGATTTTATTTGGTTCAACTAGATGTTCATGTAAAATGTTCTTTGATCCTGGGGTAAGATTCTCTCTAGGAGGCCAAGTTTTCCTC